>JAJOOR010010560.1:0-28203 GCA_036250505.1 Solanum acaule | reverse complement strand
TAATTCATAAAAGGTCGAATTTTGTGTTGTATAGGGAACTACAAAAGGAGAAGAAAATACATGCACTAATTTTTAAGTGTCAATGTGCATGCATGACAAACTAATTTAGACTAGAAAAATATGTATACGTCTCAGTTTCAAATAAGTTGAGATTGATCAACATGTGATTTATTTTTGTTATAGTTAATCTTAATTCATGTCATCAAATAAAAATAAAAGTGAAAATAAGTTAAATATATGTAATGATAACAATATTATAAGTCCTCTAGCAAGATGAAAACTATTCCAAACTAGCATATATCCTCTATATGAATCTTTTCCCTTTATTATATTGTCCTATTTAATATTTAGTTGAATTTGCTTTACTATCAAGAAATTATAGGTCTTTCGAGACAAAAACACTAGGCGATTTCTTTTCATATGTCCTAGTCATGGTGGACATAGTTAATTACCTAGTACTCATTGCTAAGAGATGACATGTATTATATGGAATTAATCGAAGTGCGTGAACTGATCAGAACAGTACCCCAGTTATTAAAAAAAACTATAGACATTTCAAAGACAATTTCCTTCAAAAATATTTTTAGTTTGATCTTGTCCCCTAAAAGAATTACTTGGAGATAAAGTGAGTATAAATGTTCTTTCAAATGAAGAGAACTTATTCCATTTTGGGAAATTGGATAATGTAGCTAAATAATCAAAGTCAAAGCAATTATTAAAGGAAAAAAGTTAAATAAAGAATTAAGTCAAAGATGCTTATATAGTTCTTTCATAATTAGTACTAATTGTTGTGGCTATAAATAGTTGGCTAACTTGCAATATAGCAATCATCTCAATAGAAAAGAAGAGAAGTCTTACATGAAGAGGAGAGTCATATTGTTTAGTAGCCAAGGATGACTTGCCTGCTCCATAGTCTAAAATGTGTTTAATCACCTTTTAGTTTGGTTTCAGGCAGTCTCCTTAGCTACCTTGACATGCTCTTTTCTTTTATGCAAGACATCTTTTCAAAATAGAGGCTTCAGTCATCGTTAAAATATCGAGATGAGGCACATGATGTGAGGAGTCTTATTTAAAAGAAGAGAAGTCTAGCATGATGAGAAGAGTCTTATTTGGTAGCCAAGGATGACTTGCCTGCACCATATTTGGAAAGGTCTTTCATATGCCCTTTCATTCTTGGGGTCAAGCAGGTCATCTTTAGCTAACTTGACAAGCTCTTCTTTTTCATGCAAGGCTTTCTCTTCTTCCATTTTTAATTTATTAGTTCTGTCATTCTTATTCATAGAAGCGGACTCAAGATTTAAGAATAGTAGAGATACTACTAATCGGTGGCTACAAATATGTCGGATAATTATGTGAATATGATAGAATAGAATAGGGATTGAAACCCCTCCCCCTCCCCCCCCCCCCCAGCACCTCTGCCCATCCACGTGACACTATTTGATTAGATGTAAAGTTTAAGAAAAGATCTTATAGTATAAAAATAGTAAAAAAGGACTATTGAATTAGTTTTTTTTTGTGTGTTTGTAAACGACGTCAACTAAAGTGTCCTATTCCTCCTCCTATCGTAATTTGTAAACAATATGCATGACATGAACAATGACATATCTTTAGGAAAATAAGTTGCTCCGAAAAATATTTTTCCAAAATTTTATTACAACCAAACAAGAGAAAATAGGAAAACATTTTCCTCCATACCAAACACACCCACTCAACCTGCCCCGCCACATTTCCATCCAGCGTTCATATAAGAAATCAAACACCGTAGATTTGTGTTGAGACATAATATAAATAAGTAACTAAAAAGGTGACTTCTCCCTAACACTTTAAACATTTAGATGAGTTGGTAACACAACTCAAGAATATATATTGGAAATTAGACTAAAACAAGTCAACTAGGGTTGAAATCATATACAACATGGAACCTGTATTAAGGCTGAAATAATTCAAAATTAGCAACCCTTTGATTAAATAAGTGTATTATTTTGTCTAAAAAGAATCGACGTTTCTAGATTTTTACCTTAGTGACAAACATTTCTTCAAACACTAACAACACAATTTTCCTCGAAAGGTCTCACAGTATAAAGAAATTCTACCCCTTATATATATCTTTCCAATCTTTTCAGCTATTAACACAAGACTTTTATTCACACGCCTACCAATAAGATAAAAAGAAGAAAAAAAAGGACTAACCTGTAAACAATAACCTCTTTTCTTTACACCTTCTTCAATCAATGGATACTCAATATCTTCTCTATCCATTTTTACTCGGTCTTCACTCCACAAATCAATAATTTTTTAACAGAGTATCTTGTTTTTGAGGCCGCCTCACTACATTAAAAATGTTCTTAGCGGCAATTAATTAACGACAATGACTTAATTGTCGCTAAAAACATATATTTTTTTTGTAGCATTTAACATTCTTTGTAAATGTCCCTAAAGCCTATAGCGTCACTTCATCCAGTAAAAGTTTTATTGCTCTTTGTTAATGTGTATATTTACTGCTAATAAAAGTTAGTATTTTTCTTGCCAGCCGCCAACAAGTCTCCCATAGAGGAAAACAGACAATGCATGCTTTTATCAAGCCTGTATTGAAGTCCAATAGAATTCTAAGCAGTCTCATCACTGCATCATAACTCATATTGGTGACAATGCTTTTATTATTCCTTCGAAAAATACTAAGGGCTCATTTGGTATGACGTAGGGGCAGTGGCGGAGCCAGAATTTTTAATTAGGGGGTTCAAAATTTGAAGAAATAGACACACGAAGTAGCCTAAGGGGGTTCGACATCTACTATATATACATAAAAAATTATTTTAACCATGTAAAAATAATATAATTTTCCGCCGAAGGGGGGTCGGATGACCCCCCTAAAGATAGGGTGGCTCCGCCACTGCGTAGGGGTGTGCATCAATCGGTTCAGTTCACAATAATGTAACTTTACAAATGCTCATAAAACAGAAACAATAATAATTGACATGAAAAGAACTATACAAGTATATTACAAAGTGAAATAAGAGGAACATGGTTCTTATTTTAGGTTTTGACGTTTTGCATAATGTGAAGTTGTGAACTCAAAGTCATTGTGAACTGCGAATTCAAGGTTAAATGGTAAAGACAGTAACTAGTAAGGTATTATGATTAGTATTTAATACTTATGTAGGTAAAAGTAGTAAATTACTACACTCTAATCCAATATTAAAAACAAATACCGAACTGATAACCCGATATTTTTTTTTTATAAAACCATTAAAAACCGTTAATACCAATAACTCAATATAAATAAACTAATAACACTTTTTTTGGTTCAATTTATCGATCGGTTTAGTTTTTGCACAACTCTAGAGACTAGAGATTATTGATTTCATATTTGGTTGGGATAAAACTGTAGAAAATATTCTGGAATTATAATGTTATTTTTATCTCATATTAAAAATAAAATAATAATCTCATAATAACTTGTTACTCGATCAAATGTGTATAAGTGTTTTGAATCCCTTGTGCACCATTTGATTAAAAAAAAATTGTTATAAAAAGAACGATTGGTGGTAAATGAATGTGTCCTTTTATTAGCAGCAGTTTTAAATTTTAAAATAAAATAGTTGTTAGTGATATTTTAATGAAATGAATGACAAGTCCTTGTAGACTAGTTATTAATGATTCAAATTGTTTGTCCATTCGATATTATTATTTATTGCACAAGTCCATTCAATTATAAATATCTATTGTAAAATAAATTATTTTTATTTTTATTTGATTAAAATGTACATATTCAAAATTACAATTAATATTGTACCTTTTTGAGAGGGGTAACATCTTTAATTGTTATTATTTTTCAATTTTTCTAATCTTGCAAAAATATTGTTGTTACTTTTTTTTCTAATTCTGCATAATACTACGTAAAATAATATACAAAATATAGAATATAAAATACTACTAATAATAATAATATATAAACGTAAAATAATTAAAAAATAAAAAATAAATTTTAAAATGAAACTTAACCAAACTTATGAGATATGATAATTAATTAATAATATATTGGTAAATATGCATATATAGAAGAGATATCTTAGTCTTGAAAAAAAAACCTCTTCTGCTTTTTTTAAGATTATAACTCATTTTTGGACTTATTATTGACTTGTTCATTTATTAACTCAATATTATAATTCCCCAAATTCATTTGTCATTTATAATTAACAGTACTATCGAAGTAAACTAAATAAACAATAGAAGAAAAAAATTTCTTGTATGAAAGAGAATAACTTGTTAAGTTAGCCATGATGGCCTGCCTGAAATCAAGAAAAAGCAAGGACACATGACCATCATATCATATATAAGCGGCTCATGCAAGTCATCCTTGGCTATCAAATAAAACCCCTCTCATCATGCTAGACTTCTCTTCTATTCGAAGATCGATAAAGTTCTGATCGATAAAAACAATCAATCTTTCAAGATCAATTTTTAACTAATTTTTAGTAGTGAAAGTCTTGCATGAAAGAAAAGAACATGTCAAGGTAGCTAAGGAGACTGCTTGAAACCAACCATTAATTAAAGGTAACCATTGTATTAATGGTGTAATTAAAAACCTTTTAAGTAATGGATCGAAGTAGGCGTTTTCCATATCCAAAAATAATCTTATTATTTTTTCGTTTTTAGTAGGGGTACAAAATGTGACCATAAAGGAGAAGTCGAGACCTAACAAAAGAGGACCCCAGATGAAGAAAAAATATCTCCTCCCTTTTACTAAACCATGGGGAGCCTTTCTTGGTGTTGTGGGTCTCGGTCTTCTAATGTTAGCTCTCTGGTGTACCCACTTGTCATTCCGATTACTTCATTAGGCAAGTCATCCTTGGCTACTAAACAAAATATATCTATTTTCTTCATGTAAGACTACTCTTTTTTAAGTTTTGTTTGTGATGAGTACTATATGGTATGTAAGACATGTATTTATAGTCACAATAAATTATTGAGATGATGTTATTAATTGCCAAGTTATCCATAGCAAAATAGTAATGGAGAACTAAAGCATCTATGGCAAAGTTACTTTATTGTCTTTGACTTTGGTCTTTTGATTTCTCAAATAGGAATAAGTTCTATTCATTTGTAAAGACACTTGCACTGATCACCTTATCTTCAAGCAATTCTTAAAGGGAATGTATATATATCAAGCACATTGACCATGGAATAATTATATATGTATGGGAAGTTATTATTTCCATTTCTTAGAAAGTACAAATTACTCAATATTTTCTTTTTTTTATAATATTTGGTCTTTAAAATTTTACTGACTCAACTAATTCTGATTTGTGTCACATAAACTTTCTCTACTTTCAAGGCTCAAACTCGAGACCATTGTTTAAGGGTGTAAAGGATCCATCATCCTACCACACCTCAAGGTGGTCAAAATTACTCAATGTTACCTAGAGTTATCATGAGATGTTTTTTGAAAAAAAAAAATGTACAAAATTATGTATCAAACCACCAATCACATTTTTTGGATAGAAATGATAGAACATATTATATTTTTAACGAAAAATATTATACAAATGGAACTGGTTCGCTACCGACTATAGAGTTTGTAGTAAGGTAGCCATTAGTTACAAAAAAAAACTAATCGATATTTTTCTAACAAAAGTAGTTTCTGACATATTTGTCATATAATTATCATAAACAAATACATAAGGAACTGCTAGATAATAATATATATAATAATAAAGTTGGTTCCTGGCTCCTTCTATGTTAGTAATTAGTCTGCATTGGGAATTTTGACTAATTTGTTCTTATAGAATCTGATAAATTCGAATCAAATCTATGGAATTAAAAGAAATTAAAGTCCATGACACTAAAAGAGGCATGAGTATTGACACATTTATTTGTTTTTTTATATTCAACTTGAAGGCACATACATACAGAACAATAATAATCTGATTGGATAATTTGACCCAAAAAAAAGGATATGCTTTTAATCCCAAATTTAGTTGGGCTCGACTTTATAATTTACATAAAATTGTACGTTTTGTCTTTCAAATAGACTGATGTTTAATTTTGTCATTTTGTATCCTTTAGATTGAACTTATGCCTAGTGACATTGACGTAGCCACATATAGTTCAGTGTGGCTAGTCAGACATCTTTTGTCGAAAAACTACATTATGTATAGAGAAAATTGTACGGAGTATATAGGTCAAAAATTATTTTTTCATACCTATATATTACTGTAAATTTTGAACATTCTTAACAATTTTTTTGATTTTTCTTCACTGTGTAGTGGGGTATAGGTTCTTTAGAAACTGAAGTTCCCTATCCATGTATAATTACTCCATGGGCAATACATGCTTGATATACTAATCATTGAGTGTATAATTCTATGGTATTGGGATACAATACATTGCCACTAAAGAAGAGAACTTATTCCAATTTGGGAAATCAACTAATGTAGCTAAGAAACCAAAAGTCAAAGCAATAAAAAAGCAATTATTCTAGAGATGCTTATTTCTCCATTTTTACTAGTTTGTTGTGACTATAAATAGATGACTAACTTACCATATAGAAATCATCTCAATATATATATGAAAGAAGAGAGACCTTACATGAAGAGGAGAGTCATATTATTGTTTAGTAGCCAAGGATGACTTGCCTGCTTCAATATTACTTAAAAGGTTTTTTAATTACACCATTATTAATACAATGGTCACCTTTTATTGGTTGGTTTCAGGCAGTCTCCTTGGCTACCTTGACATGCTCTCCTCTTTCATGCAAGAATTTCTCTTCCGCCGTTTCTTCTGTTTCAATTTATGTGATTAACTTTCATTTTTTAAGTCTGTTTCTAAAAGAATGACACACTGAATTTGAAAACATTTAGAGCCCGTTTGGATTGGCTTAAAAAAGTAGCTTTTAAGTCAAAAATAAAAAGTCAAACTGAAATGACTTTTAAATCAAAAAATTAAAAGTAGGGGGAGACCTACTTTTGGTTTCTGACTTATTTTAAGTCATTTTTTACCTTGCCAAACACTTCGTAACTTAAAAGTAGGTTTGACCAACTTTTAAGCTAATCCAAATGGGCTCTTAGTTTACACTTCTCCTTTACTCTAACCAACACAAGTATTATGACATGTTTGAGACCACAAGTTTCAAAGGTTAACACTCTAAAGTCATAAAAATGTTATAGTAGGTTTAAGACCATTATAAGTATCAAAAGTTTTTATAAATTATTTCTTAAATTCTATACCAAGTCGTCGAACTATAATGGAGGAAGTAATTTACAAAGGAGTCAAATTAATGATAAGAGGAGTCTAGCATGATGAAAAGAGTCTTATTTGGTAGCCAAGGATGACTTGCCTGCACCATTTCTGAAAAGATCATTCATATGTTCTTTCGTTCTTGGGGTCAAGCAGGTCATCTTTAGCTAACTTGACAAGCTCTTCTCTTTCATGCAATACTTTCTCTTCTTCCAATATCAAGAGAGCAAAAAGGGTATGAGACGAAAAGAAGAGTCTTATTTATGACTTACTTGAGCCATTTTCATGGGCTTATTGTGGTTTGCATATCCACCACATATGGACTGTAAAAGAGTTGAACTTTTATTTGAACACGCTTGAGGATTTGTGGCAACATATAGTCAAATGTAGTTCACATATATCTAGGACTTGGAACATGAAGGGCTTCATATATGTATTTTGCATGTATTCATATGCGGGGGGCTACATATGCTCTATTCAACTTTTTTCTTGAGTGATTTTTTTTTTGGGAGTTTAAAGTTATGTTTGTTGATTTGAGTATATATTATTTAAAAAAAAAAATGAAAATCAATAGATTTGTGGGTAAAAATAAGCATGTTACTTGAATTGTACATTCAAGTTATTACTTGTCTCTGTTTTAATTTGCTTATCTTATTTCTACATTGTTACTAGTTTGTTATGACTATAAATAAATGACTAACTTGACATATAGCAATAATCTCAATATATATTACTAATATATAGAAGAGGCTAGGAGCACACAGCTGGTCGTCAACATGTCAGCTTCAGCTATGTGCTTCCCCTCATAATTAGTAACTAGTAGCTTCAGCTATGTTCTTCCCCTCGATTTAGTTCTGCATTATTCAAATATATTGTTTTGAAAGACCTATCATCTAATTCGAATCAAAAATTAACTTGCTTTGATTCGATATTTTTATTTAACTTTTTGGTTATTTAGTTTTATTATTATATAAGATAATAGGGATCCTATATAATTGAAAAACATATATATTTAAAATGAAGAAAACAAGACTATATTAACCAATGGATTTGATTCTCCCAATTTTCTCATGTTAAAAGTGTTTGATGTAGACAAGACTCCTTTGTGGTATATAAATTAATAAAAATGTTTCATTTCTTTTTGCAATAAATAATGAATGAAACATCAAATAGATTTTATTCTCCAAATTCTCAATGCCTTGTTTAATTTCATAGATTTGATTAAATACAAACAAAGATTTTTCGGATTAAGGCTCAACCCGCCTCGTCCCGCCCCATTTCCATCCAAATCAAGTGTCATTCTGCATTTTACTCTCTGTTAGCTAGCTCAGGATGTTACATGAAAATGAGATTTCATATATTAGTTAGTGATAAAAGTAGTTACAGTTAGTTAGTTAGGCACATAAATCGAAATAACAGAGTTAGTTAGAATTGAATCTATTTCAATTGTATTTCAATTCTATATAAAGTGTAATACAGTTCCATACAAGATATGAAATATACAATTCATTCTTCTCTCTTATTCTCTTTACTTCTATGCATCTCCATTGATTGTATTCTCGAGTTCTCTCCTGAACAATTTATTGATCCTCGAATCCTTGAGATTCCTGCAATCGAATCACTATCCAGTAACATTGGTATCAGAGCTTAACGTTCCTTGGCAACGATGGCGAAAGGAAGTCGACCAGTTGGGGAAACAAATAATGACAATTCTGTAGCAGAAATTGGGGATTTTCGGGATATGATGCAAAATCTGGTAACAAAGATGGGGAATTTAGCTGGAGAAATTAGATCATGCAGTGATGGAATTGAGGAATCAGATTTCAACAGAAAATCGCAGGGGTACTGTTCCATTGGGACATGAGGGTGTTTCTGATGGAAATGATGGGTTAGGGGTTCCTAGGGAAAGGGAAAGAAGTCCTTGCACATGTAATAATTCCCAATCTCACCAATCGAACTTCAATAGGTGGTCACGAATTGAGTTCTTGAGGTTTTAGGGGAAAGATCTTAGGTCATGGTTGTTCAAAATTGATCAATTCTTTTCCATGGAGAATATTGGTCATGATGAGAAAGTTACAGTTGCAGCTCTGCAATTGAAAGGGGAGGCCATCCAATGGCATTTGTCATTCATGTGATATAGACCATACTTACAACCACCCAATTGGGGTGACTATGTGAGGGCATTGGTTGAAAGATTCGGTACTGATTTTGATGATCCCATGGAGGAAATCAAAAAGATCAACCAAGTTGGTAGTGTAAAGGATTATTAGTCAGTGTTTGAGAGAAACTTGACAATGGTGAATTTGTCACAAGAGAATGTTATTAGCTGTTTTATTGGGGGTCTGAAACTTGAGCTGAATATTGCTGTGAAGATCACCAATCCTACTTCATTATCCCAGGTGTACAGGAGTGCAAGAAGCATACCTGCAGGCGGTGAGACAACGTGACCATAATCAACCTCAGATGCATACAAGGAAGTTCTTGGACCAAATGCATACAAGGAAGTTCTTGGACCAAAGGAATTTTACTAGTAAGCCTCTTTTACCTACTCCAGGTAGCAATAATTCCAGCTTTTCTAAAGGAGTCGGTAGAAGAACTGTGAACTTAGAGGAGATGAATGAAAAAAGGGCCAAAGGGTTGTGTTATTTTTGCTCTGAAAAATACACTCCAGGACACAAGTGTAAAACTTCTAAACAATTATATTTGTTGGAAGTAGATGAAGGGGATGAGTTGCAGGATTCAGTAGAGGATCAAGAAAATATCTTGCAAGAATCGCAGAGTGATACGTTAGATTTGGGGAAACCTATAGAGAACATGGAGATCTCAATGCATGCTTTAAATGGGTCATTGGGTTTTAGGACTTTGAAAGTAACTGGGCACCATTCTAAAATGGCATTACATATCCTCATTGACACTGGTAGCTCTCATAATTTCATAGATCATGATTTAGTCAAGTAATTAGGGTGTGAGGTGAAGTCCATTAACACTGAGGTGGTTGTTGCAACTAATGGAAGTATGAAGGTGGACAAAATGACTATGTCAATTGGTTGCTATAGGGAGTCGAGTTTGTAGCTGACTTTCTACTACTTTCACTAGGTTCATGTGGGGTTGTGTTGGGGGTTCAGTGGTTATTAACATTAGGTGATATCAAGATGAATTTCAGGAGTTTAACAATGGAGTTTTGGTACAAGGGTAAAAAGCATTTACTCAGGGGATCTGGCAATCAAGTATTAACTTCTAGTGCTGGAAGATTGTCCAAACACTCAGGAAATCAATCCCAACTTTGCATGATTCAGGTAGTCCCTCGAGGGAGTGATGAAATGAAAGGGAATTCATTAGAAAATGACAAACAGGCTGAGGAAAATCCTGCATTATTGGAGGTATTATCAGAATTTTCTGCTCTATTTAATGATCTTGTTCGTTTACCACCTTCAAGGGGTATATTTGATCATAGAATTGTACAACAATCTGGTGTGGAGCCTGTGAATAAGAGACCCTATAGATATCATTCAGTAAAAAAAGATGTTATTGAGGGTCTAGTACAACAAATATTGGATCAAGGGATTATACAACCTAGTTGCAGTCCTTTTGCGTCACCAGATGTGTTAGTAGGCAAAAAGGATGGGTCATGGATGTTATGTATAGATTATAGGGACTTGAATAAGTCTACTATCAAGAACAAGTTTCCAATTCCTATAGTGGAGGACCTATTGGATGAATTGGGAGGGTCCAAGATATTCTCTAAAATAGACTTAAGGTCTGGATATCATCAACTACGAATGGCTAATGAGGATGTGCCTAAAACTACTTTAAGAACTCACTCTGGGCATTTTGAGTACTTGGTCATGCCCTTTGGATTGTCAAATGCTCCAGCCACATTTCAAGGATTAATGAATTCTGTGTTCCAGCAATTTCTACGGAAGCAAGTACTGGTATTTTTTGATGATATATTGATATATAGCAAGACCATAGAAGATCATGTATTACACTTGAGGTCTGTCTTTTTGAAGATGGTGGAGCACCAGTTATTTACTAGAAAAAGTAAATGTTTCTTTGGTGTTCGTAGGATTGAATACCTAAGTCAATTTATCACAACGGAGGGTGTGTCTACTGATTCTCAGAAGATCAAAGCAGTTAAAGATTGTCATGTCCCAACTACTCTTAAGCAGCTAAGAGGGTTCTTAGGCTTAGCTGGTTATTATAAAAGGTTCATCCAAGGATTTGAGATGATTAGTAGACCTCTTAATGATCTTTCAAAGAAGGATAAGTTCAAATAGAATTCCACAGCTCAACAAGCCTTTGTACAATTGAAAGAGGCACTAACTCAAGCACGTGTCTTGGCTTTGCCTGATGCAAGCAAGACTTTTATTGTTGAAACAGATGTTAGTGGCTGTGGGATAGGGGTTGTGCTTATGCAGGAAGGGCATCTTATAGCTTTTATTAGTAAAGCTTTGTCTCCCCGGCATGCTGCCTTATCAATTTATGATAGGAAGTTATTGGCAATTGTAAGTGGTCTCAATACTTATTAAGTCAGAGGTTTGTTATTAGAACTGATCAGAAAGCCTTAAAGTTTCTTATGGAGCAAAAGTTTCATACTAATTCTCAATTGTTGTGGTTGACTAAGCTCATGCCATTTGATTACTCTATTGAGTATAGAAGGGGAATTGAGAACAAAGTAGCTGATGCACTTTCTAGAGTGATTGGAGCTGAATTTCTGGCTTTGATAATTTCACCTACTAATACTGATCTTTTTCAAGCTATAGTGGCGAGTTGGTATTCAGATCAGGAGTTGCATCAGTTAATCACCGACCTACAGGCGGATCCTACTTCCCATAGCCAATTCACTTGGTTACAGGGTTAGTTGAGAAGGAAATAGAAGCTTGTGATTGGAAATGTACAGAGCTTGAGGACTGAAATTATTACCTTGTGGCATGTTGGCCCTCTTGGTGGTCATTCAGGAGTTGAAGCTACCCTCAAGAGATTGTTTTATTGGAAGAACATAAGGACGGAGGTGAAGGAATTCATTAAAAAATGTGATATATGTCAAAAGAATAAGTCTGATTTGGCTGCATACCCTGGTTTGTTACAACCCTTGCCAATTCCTAAGGTAGTTTGGTCTCAAATCAGTATGGATTTCATTGATGGTCTTCCTAAGTCTAAAGGGCATGAGGTGATTTTGGTGGTGGTTGATAAACTCAGCAAATATGGTCATTTCCTTCCCTTGAAACACCCTTATACAGCTCAATCAGTTGCTTAAGTTTTCTTGGATACCATTGTCCGACTCCATGGTCTTCTAAATGCTATTATTAGTGATAGAGATACTATTTTTTTGAGCTCCTTCTGGCAAGAGCTCTTCACTCTGCAGGTTGTATTGTTGAATACCTCTACGACTTATCATCCTCAGTCTGATGGACAAACTAAGGTTTTAAACAGATGCTTGGAAACTTATTTGCGATGCTACTGTAATGATGATGCTTCAAATTGGTTAGCTTGTTTACCTATGGTTGAGTACTAGTATAATACTTGTTTTCACTCAGCCATTCAAACAACCCCTTATGAGGCTTTGTATGGTTGATCCCCACCCCTCCATCTTCCTTATCTACCAGGTGAGTCAACCTCTGCTGAAGTTAACACTACGTTGGTGAATAGAGAGCTCAAGTCGCAGCTACGGAAACATCACTTACTAAGAGCTCAGCTTCGGATGAAGCAACAAGCAGACTCTCATAGGAGTGATACACAATTTTCTGTTGGAGATTAAGTTTATTTTAAAGTGAAGCCTTATAAACAAGCTACCATATCTCAACACTCTTCCCACAAGCTAGCTGCTAAGTATTATGGACCATTTCAGATCATCAAGAGAGTTAGTCCGGTGGCTTACACCCTCATTTTGCCTAGTTCAGTGAAGATACACCCTACTGTGCATGTGTCATTGTTAAAGAGGTGTTATGAGGTTCCTTTCTCCATTTCTTGTCCTCCTACTGTTGATTTGGCTAATCCAAATTGTCCTGGTCCTGAATCTGTTTTGCAAAGAAGGATGGTTAAGAGAGGCAACAAAGTTGTTGCTCAGGTGTTGATTAAATGGGTTGGACTGCCTGCTAATGTTGCCACTTGGGAATTTGCTACTGTCCTGAAGACACAATTTCCTTCTTTTGTTTCTTAAGGTCAAGGATCTTTTGTATAGGGGGAGTACTGTTACATGAAAAAGAGATTTCATATATTAGTTAGTGATAGAAGTAGTTACAGTTAGTTAGTTAGGCACAGAAATCGAAATAACAGAGTTAGTTAGAATTGAATCTATTTCAGTTGTATTTCAATTCTATATAAAGTGTAATACAGTTCCATACAAGATATGAAATATACAGTTCATTCTTCTCTCTTATTCTCTCTACTTCTATGCATCTCCATTAATTGTATTCTCGAGTTCTCTCCTGAACAATCTGTCGATCCTCGAATCCTTGAGATTCCTACAATCGAATCACTATCCAGTAACACAGGAGTCACCCTATCAGCTACCTTCTTTGCCTATAAAACCCAAAAAAAGACCTACATTATACTTCATAGAACTCGGCGTTCTAGATAAGAAATCAAACACCGGAGATCTGTGTTGAGACACAATATAATTAAGTAATTAAAAGTAAGTTCTCCTTAACAGTTTAAACTTTTAGATGAGTTGATAACACAATTCAAGAATCCGCCTGAGTTACCAAAGAGTTCAAGAGAAATTTACCTCTTTTTCCCAATTTGTCCGAATAGTAACTATTAAAAGAAGTAGTGCTTGTGCAAAAAGGGCAAGAGTGATTCCCAACCATAGTCCCTGAAAATCATATCTTCCGAAGATTTTTTCATAGTTCGAAAGACAGAAATGCTAAAAAAATGAGAAGCTTGAAGGACTACGTACCTTTCCACCTAAATGGTAGACAAAAGCTAATATAACACCAGCAGGTATTCCGAAAAGGTAATAAGCTCCCAAGTTGACAAGTGCCCCAATCTTTTGCCATCCACACCCTCGCGCAGTACCTAGATTTTGATAGGTGATATGATCATCTAGTCATTTAACTTTAGTGGCAAATCCAACCATGGGTTTGCGGATTAAGCAGAACTCAGTGTTTCAGGGTCTAATCATATGTGTATGTCTGTGAAAAAAACAAGTATAGAATGGGTTCGTGAGCTTGTAGAACTCAGAGTTCCAGGGGAACATATATATGTGTGCGCATGTGAAAAACAAGTGTAGATAGCGATAGATATATGCTTCAGAACCCACTCTCTCGATTGGCTAATCAAACTGCTGCATTTAGCTATTCCAAATTTGCTTGGACTCTTCAAAAGTGTTGCCAGGTGCGTGTTAGATCCTCCATAAGTAGTACATTTTTGGGGTATCCGACAACATTTTTGGAGAGTACGGGCAACATACCCGTCTAGCCTCCTCAAGCCTTGTTTTAGACAAATCAAGAATTGTAGTCGAGAGTCTTGAAATATAGAAGCAGGAAACTCATATTGTAAAAATTTGGACGAACCTGAAAGTACAGATTGAATGCCATCTAAGAAGTGGGATCCTGCTAGCAAGACTAGCATCTGTGCTACATATGACACTACTTCTTCCTCAGTGCTATAACAGTAGCCCCACAGTTTACGAATGAAAATCAACACTATTGCTGCAATAACTCCTTCTGTAGCCACCAAGAATACTGCAGTACTAGCTGCTAAACGAGCTGCTTGAGGTCGTCCTGCACCTAGTTCATTTGAGACTCTTACACTGAGGAGAAAACCAATTAATTATACAAACTAATGAAGAACCATATAAAGGAAAAATTAACGATGTTGGAAATTCACCTCGTGGCACCACTTAGTCCTAGAGGTATCATATACACCATGGAACATGTATTAAGGCTGAAATAATTCAAAATTAGCAACCCTTTGAAATGTCAACTTGAGATTTGTATTAGTGTGTCTAAGAAGTCCAACCTGATTGAAAGAACCGACGTTTCTAGCTTTGGATTTGGAAGAAGTCCGGACAACAGAACCATCATTTCAAATGACCAAATCTCTAAGCTGTTGTCAAGAAAAGCAAAGATATTTTGTTTCATTCGTTCATTTTGAAAGGGCGATCGAATAAATGGTTCACATAGATTAAGAACACTACCAGAGCATAACAGCAGAAGGAATGGCAAGTCTCATATATGTCCATATATCATGAAATGCCTCTTTCGAAAATCCAGTCCAAGTGCTTTTGCAGGAAGGCGATATTCTGACATATGCCGCTAGCAACAAGAGATTAATCCAGTAGGAAATAGAATTAGCCAGAGCAGCACCCTTGTTGCCTAGCCCAGATTTAAACACCAGAATCCAACAAGTGAATATATGCAGTAAAGTAGTGATTCCGGCGCTGAACATCATGGGGATCACATTTTTTTGGGATTGTAGAAATCTAATATGACACTGAAGAAGCGCATAGACGAAAATAGTTGGAATCATATATCGCGCATAACTTCCTGCTTCAGCTGCTATTTCCGGATCTTGTCCCAACAATACAAGAATATGTTCTGCATTAGCCCAAATACAGGCAAGAGGAACACTGACCAGTAGAAGAACAAGCATTGCCCTTTGCATATGGATACCGAGCATATGATACTGCTTTGCTCCATATGATTGCCCACATAAAGTGTCCAATGCACTTGCCAATCCCAGCTGCTCTAGCAAGATGCAATATGATATTTAGAGATGCTAAAACACCATTTAAGTTGGTACCAAATAACCAAAAAGATAAATTTCTATAAACTCAGTTATAGGTTATACAATAACCTACAAAATGAACTTGGTTCCATATGTATCAATTAGTGGATGTGAGTAAAATTCTACTAAATGAAACACTCAGTAAACATGTCCGACATGGTAAAATTCCATTTAGCATTTATCAGTACAACCATTTTAGCTACTAGCATTTGGGAGTAGATTCTGAAAATTTATCTTCAAATATCTGTTTGGCCATAAAATTTGATCAGATTTTGGAATTCCAATCTTCAACTATTATTCAGTTCCCAAAACCGGCAGCATTTGAGATTTCCAGTCACATAACTTCAAATATTTTCCAAGTAAAATGCACGTCTAAACACAACTTCAAATTCCAAAAATCACAACTTTAAACACTCAAACTTTTCTAGGTTTCAAAATGTATGACCAAACAATAGCTTAATAACAAATATCCCCTTAGTAACATGAGAGCTTGTTGAGAATATTATTAAATAATAAAAGTGTGCTCCCTCTACTAGCTTAAACTTTTAAATGAGATGGTCACATACTTCAACATGGTATCAGAACAAACAAAGGTCCTAAGATCAAATCTCACCGTCACCCAAATCAAAAAGAATTTTCACGTATTTGGCTCAAAAAAGAAAATCAGGCCCGCACGTGAGGGGGCGTGTTGAGAATATTATCAAATAATAAAAGTGTACTCCCTCTAAAAGCTTAAATTTTTAGATGAGATGGTCACACTTCAATAGAGTTTTAACTAATGGAACAGACATTTCTTCAAACACTAAGGGCACAATAAGTAAATACGACTGTGATATTGTCCATTTTGGACCAAACCCGCATCTTTTTATTTCTCAAAAGGGTTCAATCTTTTCAGCTATCAATACGAGACTTTTATTTGCATGCCTACCAATAGGTTTTAAAAAAAGACTAACCAACAAGCTGAGACCAGATACAGAGGCAAATGAAGTAGCCATTGAAGCACCAGAAAGAGATAACTCTCCAAGATGACCAACAAACATTATAGATATAACCTGTAAACAAGAAAGTAAAAAATTAACAGACATTAAAGGCCCTGCTAATACCAATAACCTCTTTACTTCTCCCAAAATCTCATTTTTCTTTACACTTTCTTCAATCAATGAACACTCAATGTCTTCTCTATCCATTTTTTTTGTCAATCTTCACTCTACAAACCAATATTTTTTTTTAACAGAGTATACATAATAGTCTATGGTCAAAAGGCATCAATGGGAAAATTTAAAAAAAAGACTTTTGCTTTTGAGGCCACCAACAACCAACAACGTATGGAGCAAGTCTTTTTTTTTTTTTTTATCCCCTCCCTAGGAGCTCCCACTCCTTTTGCTCCCTTGGTGACTCGAACTCGCAACCTTCGGGTTGAAAGTGAGGGGTGATTACCATCCGAGCAACTCCCTTCCATTTATGCAATCACATTTTTTTTGGGAGAGAGGCGAGCAAGATAGTTAAAAGATGAATTTGGTATAAAATCTTAATTATAGTTATGAATTGTAATTTTTTAAAATTATACAGTAAATAGTGTTTTAATCTGTACAGGTATGAGGCAAGACATTTTATGCAGCATGGGACGAGACATAAATATCAATTCACAAGACATCTGACGGGGCATATATCTCATGTATATTCAATATTTGTAAGAAAATAAGTAAAGTAAAACTTTTAATAATTTTGTAAATTTTTTATATTAATATAAGAAAGGAAGGTTTCAATATGTTAGTTTTTTGATATTCAATCAGGGGCGGGTTAATGTAATTGAAGGTCTAAAGTGAAATTTTAATTAGAGACCTAAAATATTAACAGATTTTATATATATTTATTTAAATTTATTTTTTTATATTTTTTTAGATGCAAATTGTTGCTTTTTAATTTTTTTTAGAAATGATTTCTTCAAACTTTTTCCTTCGGTTATTAGATTTAGGTAAAATTTATCAATTTAATGTTGAAAAACATTCTTTTTACTGAGGCAAACATTATATGAATTGTTAACATAATTCTATAAGTAAGACGTTTACAAATTTTAAATAAAGATAAGAGTTAGAACCATAGAATTCGATTCAAGAAGTTGATAACTTGGTCCACATTTTAATATACTTGTTGTAATGCTAGAAAAATTTAGAAGAAATAAGAAAATCATTTGCACTTCACTTTGTTCAAATCTTTTCGACTATTAATTCATAATTTTGACAGAGTAATTCTCTAACTTATCAAAAATTTGAAGAAGAAGAAGAAGAGTACAAATGAGCTAAAAAGAATAACATAATATAAGTATTAACGGAGAAAATATAAAGAGGCAGAACAATATTTACTTGACTTCTTCTCATTGAATGGAGTTAAAGAGAATAAATATATACCTTTTATCTAAATAATCAATTTTTAATTAAAAATTTAACACACAATTTATTTTTGATAAAAAATTGAGAACCCCAAAATTGGCGGTCTAGGGCATATTCCTTATCTCTTAAAATATTGAGTCGGCAATTCAATGAAAAGTTAAATACTCTTATGCACCTATGTCATTCGGCTCGCGCGCAGAAAGTGAGACTTATAGTCTGCCAGGCCTGCTCTGGGGGCTTAAGGATATAATAATATTTTACGATATAAGTTTGATTAGTAAGATTGTTTTTGTGTTTGGCTATTTGGACCATATCAACAACTTCAGTTTGATTAGTAAGATTGTCTTTTGTGTTTGGCTATTTGGACCATATCAGCAACTTCAACAAAGGTTCATGCTTTCCTATAAAATTAATATGCCATTGGAAGATATCAATGAATATGATGGGATCCATTGAACTATTGACACATATGTATAGTGGTTGGGTGAGATCTCAAATTTGCCAATGTTTATTACTTTATTGGTTTGTTTTTATTTGTCATATTTGGACTTGGCATACTTATTAAGAAAAATAATAATTGACATAGTTATTTTGTCCAATCATTCCAATTACTTGATATTTAGTGTTAAATTTTGAAAATAAATAATTAATATTAATGATTGTGTCACAACTAATGAAGAGTTTTATGAGGAACACATCCATCGAATATTCAAATTGAATATAAGAAAGAAGAATTATATTCGATGAATAATTCTCTAACTGGAGAGCTTTGCATAAAATATGAATAAAATAGGATATAATATAAGAATAAGGATCGAACACGTGTTGAAGAAAAATTCAGTTGTTTTTAATAATTAGGATGTCGTTATGAAAATAAGGAGCAAGATCACAAAAAAAATTAAAAAAAAATTCATATAGTGTAGTTTAACTATTGGTTTCAATGTACAAGATATTGATAAAATAAGATATTTAACATCAAATTATTTAAAAAATAATAATAATGATTTTTTAAAAAAAAAAATAAGATAAATGAAAATAATGATAAATTAAACTTTTTTTCAATGAGGGTTTGGGCCTTTATTCTGGGTAGGGAATTAATTAGGGGAAACTAAGTAAATTCCCCATAAAAGTAAAATAATTACAAACATATACCCCTTTACATCCTCAACTAATTTCGCTTAACTAATATTAAATCAATATCATATATTGTATTGATATCATTAATGCTGATAATTTCGCTTAATCGATACTAAATCATTATATATATATATATATATATATATATTGTATCAGTATAAGGTTTATGTATTATGCCTATAACTTATACATGTATTAGTTATAGATGCAGGTCTCTAAATTGCAAATCAAATATCATATTAATTTTATACATTGTTCTAACCAACTACCAAACATGATATTATTTATGCAGGATCTAATACATGTACTAACCATCTACCAAATGACCCCTATGCAAGTATTAATATAATATAGGGATTAGCTACGAGGGATTCTGTATATTATTTTATGCATGAATTAGTTATTCATGTATTAGTTATTCCACCTTTATCCACATAAAATAATACATAGATTCTCTCATATATAACTTATGCATGCATTAATTATACTGGGTTTAAATAGCAAACCAAACACAATATTAATTTTATACATGAATAATTTACTTCCTAATTAGCTACCAAACGTGATATTATTCAAGTAGAATTTAATACCTGCATAACTCACCTTCAAACAGCGTACCAAACGACCCCTAACTGTTTTGAATCCCTTGTGTACCATTTAATTTTAAAAAATGTTACAAAAAGAAACTATTGGTGGGAAATTAGACGTTTACCCTTTTTTTTTATTATTATTTTCAATAGGTTTAAATTTTAAGTATGTTGTTAGCACACATGTTGTAAAGCTCCGTCCGCTAACTATTAATTTTTTGCTAAGGCTAAGTTGAGAACAATGACTATATAGTCGCACACGACCTAACTTCAATGGATTATATATATATATCTCCATATATACAATGAATTATATTATGAGTTGTATATCAAATAAAAGTCCTTGTAATCTAGTTTCCAATGCTTCAAATTGTGTTTCTTTCTGATATTTCTACACAAAATTACGAGCATTTATTGAAGACGTACGATTAGAGATATCTTTTAGGCACGATAGAAGTGTGGAATATTATCACTTGAGCACGAGTCAATTTGGGCATGTTTAAACCATGAAGTAGTGACAAAGCACTTGGAAAAAGTAGAAATACAAATTGTCAGAAAAAGAGGAGTAATTTCAAAAGATCAAGTTCAAGATGTTTCTTTTAACCCCCAAATGACCTAAGGCATACATTTCTTAGAACGATGATTAATACTATCTAAATAAACAATAAAAGAAGAGAAGGCCTTGTATGAAAGAGAAGAGGTTGTTAAGTTAGCCAGGATGTCCCGCCTGAAACCAAGAAAGAAAGGACACATGACCATCAATATTATATATGGTGCATGTAAACACCTTTCTAAGTGGTGCAGGCAAGTCATCCTTGGCTATCAAATAAAACTCCTCTCATCATGCTAGGCCTCTATTCTATTCGAAGGTCGATAAAGTTATGATCGATAAAAACAATCAATTTATTGGGGTCGATATTTTTACAATCTTTTAGTAGTGAAAGTCTTGCATGAAAGAAAAGAACATGTCAAGGTAGCCAAGGAGACTGCCTGAAACCAACCATTAAAGGCAACCATTGTATTAATGGTGTAATTAAAAACCTTTTAAGTAATGGAGCAGGCAAGTCATCCTTGGCTACTAAACAAAATATTACTCTTTTCTTCATGTAAGACTACTCTTCTTTAATTTTTGTTTGTGATGATTACTATATGGCATGTAAGACATGTATTTATAGTCACAATAAATTATTGAGATGATGTTATTAATTGCCAAGTTATCCATAGCAAAATAGTAATGGAGAACTAAAGTATCCATAGCAAATTTACTTTATTGTTTTTGACTTTGGTCTTTTGATTTCTCAAATAGGAATAAGTTCTATTCATTTGTAAAGACACTTGCCCTCACCTTATCTTCAAGCAATTCTTAGAGGGAATGTATATCAAGCACATTGACCATGGAATAATTATATATGTATGGGAAGTTTTTATTTCCAATTCTAAGAAAGTACAAATTACTCAATATTTTCTTTTTTTATAACATTTGCTATTTCAAATTTTATTGACCAGACTAATTCAGATTTCTGTCATATAGGTGTATTGAAGGGGCAGTTCTTATCAAGAATACTATATATCTTTTTGCATTCTCAAGACTCAAACTCGAAACCGTTATTCTCTTGGCTCCTTCTTTAGTTAGCAATTAGTCTGTCACTACATTCCCTTTTGCCTGTAGGTATGACTAATTTGTTCTTACAGAATCTGATAAATTCGAATCAAATCTCTGGGAATAGAAAGAAATCAAAGTCCATGCCACTAAAAGAGGCATGAATAATTAATGACATAATTATTTGATATTTCCTCTTTTTTATATATTCATCTTGAAGGCACATATATGCTTTTAGTCCAAAATTAGTTGGGCTCGATTTTATAATGTACATAAAATTGCACTAATAGAGCTTATGCTTGCATAAATTCTTTAGAAATTTAAGTTATACCTCGACATAACCTATGAATATTATGATACGAAAATATGAATTTATACTCTACGAAAAAGTAATTTATTATGAGAAGTATATAAATTAAGAGGAACACAAAATAGGGCAGAAGTGCAAATGACCTTTTAATTTATCAGTAGTATTTAGTATGCTCCATTTAATCATATTTCTTCAATGGATATATACTAACCTAATTATAAAAATAAAAAAAGATTAACAAAAATGGTGGAATTACTGGAAATTTATGCACTAGTGAAGGGTACAATAGCTTAATTAATTTTCACCTATTAAACAATAGCTTAATAGTTTCTTGGAGGTTATTTTAGTTTGTACTTTCTCAAAAATGGAAATAGAAGTTTCCTATCTAGGGATGGGATGGTCGTGTCATTTGGATTGGATATGAAAATTTTGATTTGGATATTTGATTTTATTACAATTTAAATAGAATTCAAATAAATTTTTAAGTTTGGTTTGGATAATCGGTTTCAATATTTCGGATTTTCGATTATGACTTTTGTGCCTCTAAGTCTGATGATAACAATATCAATTCACTTAATAGTTTGCTCCTTAAAATGTAAAACTTTCTAGTGTTAATAAGGATTTAGACTACTCTATCACCGATCACGTATGTCGTACAATTTCAACTTGAACTTAATACTACAATGGATATGGTCATACAGTACTAATATATTGAATCTTTGATATGAATAAGATTGTATATAAGATATAAATTTTTGAATATCCAAAAATTTGAGTATTTAATCCCATATCCAATCCGAAGTCTATAAAATTTAAAAATAAAATTGCCAAAAAATCGAATTTCAATTGGCCCAAACTATGCCCGCCCATATTCCTATCCACATAATTACTCCATGGTCAATTTGCTTGATATACTTTACATCATTGGGCATATGGTGTTGGGAAATAATTAAATATCACAATAATAATATAACTTATTATTCAGCAAAATAATAATTCTAAAAATTAGATAAATCTTTCAGTATGGTTCTATGGTATTGGGATGCAATACATTCCTACTAAGGATAAGAACTTATTCCAATTTGGGAAATTAGATAATGTAGCTAAGGAACCAAAAGTCAAAGCAATAAAGGAAAACATAAAGCTACTATATTTTTTAAAAAGATGCTTATTTCTCCATTTTTACTAATTTGTTGTGACTATAAATAGATGACTAAATTGGCCAATAACAATCATCTCAGTATGTATATATATGAAAGAAGAGAGATCTTACATGAAGAGGAGAGTCATATTATTGTTTAGTAGCCAAGGATGACTTGCCTGCTTCAATATTACTTAAAAGGTTTTTAATTACACCATTATTAATACAATAATGACCTTTTATTGGTTGGTTTCAGGCAGTCTCCTTGGCTACCTTGACATGCTCTCTTCTTTCATGCAAGATTTTCTCTTCCGCCGCGTCTTCTATTTCAATTTATGTGATAAATTTTCATTTTTTTAGTCTGTTTCTAAGAGAATGACACACTATTGGATTCGAAAATAGTTAAGTTTACACTTATCATTTTACTCTAATGAGAAGTTTTTGTAACAACACAAATGTTATAACATGTTTAAGGCCACAAGTTTGAGTTTATGCTTCTTTTTTAAAAAAATTTAAAAAAAGGAAAATTAAATGACTTGTTGATTAAAATAAGCATATTACTTGACTTATACATTCAAAATATTATTTTCCCTATTTTGATTTATTTGTCTTATTTTGACTTAATGTGTAGTTTGAGAAAAATCACAATGCTATAATGAAATATTGCTATGGCAATATTTGATCTTATATTTATAATTTATTCTTCAACTAAAGACTTCTAAGTTGGATCGTTAAAAATTAATTAATTTGGTTTAAGATTTTTCAACACCGCAAACTCATTCTTACAAAAACAAGAAAAGTATGCGATGGGCCGACAATCGATCTTCACATTAGCCTATTATACGACATTGATAATAAGTGATCTTGATTTTTTAGTATACGAGACAAGCAAGGTCAAAAATTTAAAATCATCATTCACCTCAACCTTTATTCTTATAAATCACCCAATTTTGCATGTATTATTTAAGTTGTATTCAATTTTTCTAAAGTATTTAACTTAACTCAATACTAAAAGTTTCTTATAAATCCACCTCAATCGTTATTCAATTCAATATTATCCACCTCAACCGTTATTCTTATAAATCACCCAATGATATAAAAGTTTCTTTATCCAATGACAATGGCATTTTTATTCTTAAAAAAAAAAAAAAAAACATCCAATACGATGTGACAGTATAGACTAGTCATTTGAACATTTTCCCCGATAAATATATAACTATTTTATTATGTATTTAATTATGAATATTAATAAATCTTGATTTTATCTTGTCATTTATATTATTTTAAAAGCATAAGTCCCTTATAAATGTTAATTGAATTTTTGGTACTCTACAAAAATAAAATTGTCTTTTATTATTTTCCTCAAATAATTATCATTTAATTATTATCCTAATATTTAGGACTTTGAAATTAATTAAAAGTATAATTATTAGATCTTTACTTATAGTTATTAGTAATATGTAATTACTCCTAATATTGAGTACTTTTAAATTAACTAATTTTTTTTATTTTTTCAATCTTTCCTTCTTTAAAATCAATATTTTATCTTATATAAATCGTACTTAAAATATGGTAAATAAAAATAATTATAAATATTTTTTTAAAATGTTCACATTTTCAAAAACAACTTTTTAACCTTTCTATATAAAATTCATCATCTAGATAGATATAATATTTATTTCAACATTAATTGTATTTTTAAATAATTTTATTTTGTTCATATATAATTTTATTGACCGATGCGTGCACATACAAAATACACAAACTAAACTGTCACAATCCAAAAATGGATGTGATGACACTCGTCTTATCCCACCAAGACAAGTCAGCCTAAAATCCAATCATATCGATAAAGTGTGGAAATAAAACAAAAGTCCAATAACAATTACTAATACGAATAACAAGTCGACTTAATTCAATCCCCAAAACCTGGTTGTCACGTGCACAAGCCTCTAATGTAAATACTAGAATTGAAATAAAATACG
Source organism: Solanum acaule (assembly GCA_036250505.1). Lineage (NCBI taxonomy): Eukaryota > Viridiplantae > Streptophyta > Magnoliopsida > Solanales > Solanaceae > Solanum > Solanum acaule. The sequence continues at coordinate 3,087 of JAJOOR010010560.1, read as the reverse complement.
CAAGTCTCAAATGACGTTGTCTTTCAAGTAAAACCAGAATCATAAACAGGAGTAAGAAGGTCTGTTGAGATGACAAACAACTATCTCACAAATCTCCACAAAAAGCCTCAGAAACGAAGGGAATAGAAGGTATCACGAAGATCCGGGCTTGTAACCTACAAAAAAATTGTAGAAGCAAGGGGTGAGTACCAAACCACACGGTACTCAATAAGCAAACCTCTAAACACAAGCTAAGGGAACAGAATACGGGTACTCCTTACACCCTATTCGAACCTCCACAACTACAACCTGCATAAAACCAGCCCAACCTAACAGTTCACAGTTTACAAAGCACACAGCTCAACAACAACACTCTAACTGATTATATATTCTCAATAACAACTTAATATTCATCAATCACAAGTTTCACAGAAAGACACTCACAAGATCAGCAACACACAAGATCAAGTTCATTAATGATAAAAATGTGCAATGCAATGTCAAGTATAGTGATGCATGTCTGACCTAACGATACACACTCGTTATCTCTCAGTCTGGGACCCATGGGGGACATATCTGTCCATGCATCTATCGCGGCGTGCTATACGACCCTCGATATATAGTATCCATCGTGGTGCGCGATACGTCCCTCGAAATATAGTATCCACCGCGGTGCGCGATACGTCCCTTGAAATGGTACATCCTCTTATCACATAAGACTTATCACAATCATGTCTCAGAACCAATGCAAATGACATGTTCACACAAAAAATTAGGAGATGACCATTTTAATATCAATGCACAATTCACCACAATACAACCGTGATACAACATCAACAATTAAACAATAAGCCTCTCAAATCATTCTCAAACATCACACACCAACAATTAATCACATCACATTTTTATTACCCTTTTTTCCATTATTAGAATTATTCAACATAGACAAGTCAACCCATCACCAATTCTCATTACTTCCAAACATATACCACAAGGAAATACACGAACTCCATACACTTAACAAGGCTTTAGAAATCCACTTTGGGCTACGATTTTTAGAGCCCATTTAAGAAAAAGGCTTTTTAGCCCGGCCTGAATAAGCCTACCGATTTGTGGGGATTGAGAAATATGGATAGGGGCAGCCCGTGGGGAAATAAAAAATAAAATAGAGTTAAAAATAACAAGAGTTTAAACTCAAAATCAGTTTAAAGTTTGAAATATTACAATCTAAATACAAATTATGTTTATAAAATATGTATTACATAAAATAAAAATTCCCTAAAATTTCTAGGAATCACTACATAGGCCGTAGCCTATGGAATATTGTCATAGTTTTTGTGTTTTATTATGATCATTGAAAATAATTAGGTTAATATTTTTATTTAGCTATTTATGCTTTTACTTGAAATCAAGCTTAATAAATATTATAAAGATAATTTTATTTGTGGATTTGATTAACAAGTAGTAACACTAACACCATGTAATATTATCTTGTCGATATTTATGATAATATTTTCAACAATCACTCCGTGACTTGAGCATCCCCTTTTCGTTGAGCTTCCAAATCAATGCAATCTATTCAAGTACATATTCACAATAAGATTTCGAAACTAACAACATCCATATTACTATAAGTTTGGCCTAGACCCAAAAGATCACTCAAATCAATAATCAAGTTCCTAAGTTTCAAGCTTAGGGTTAAGTTTCAATTTTATTTGATGTCATAATTCAAATGATATTTATATGATACGATAGATCTAATATCTCAATATGCCAAAACTTAACTCATAATGTGATAATAATAATAAGAAATTAAACCAAATTACCAATCATCCACACCACCTCCGAACCTAAGAATACATATGTCCTCACTGTATCTCCAATTCTAATTCCTAATTGCTAACCACACATAGTGTAGCAATCATTTTTTCATTAAAGTTAGTCACACAATTTTCGAGGACCCACGTTGAACAACTACCAAATTCCATTCACCTTATCCTTGACAAATATTTTGTCTTTTCTCTTTTTCAATGTTCAGCAATTCACAACAAATTATCTATAATCAAATCACCCATCTAGTCACAATTATTCACTGATTAACCACTAACAAACTGATTCCAAAGTTATCCCAATTTACAACCAATCACGTGATTTGTTATTTAACTTTTAAGAACCAAATTGGCAATCATTACTTATCATTATACATATATCCAATTACATACTCCATATAATATTGTTATATAAATACATATGTGTGTGTGCAGCAAGCCTAGAACAATTAATGCAGGCAGAAATTGAAAGCTTCTCTTTGAAATTTACTTGAAGCAGTTCGTAAGCTGCGATGCCAAAACCCTTCGCCCTTTTCTTCTTTTCCTTTTTAAGAAAGAAGAATTAATTATGTACTAAACGTGATAAATTTTACTCACTTATTTTATTAAATATAAGCTAAATGGTATAGGGTCTTAAATAAATTAGGAAAAAATGTACATAATGGCAAACTATTAACTCAAATTAAATGGTATAACCACACTTTGATTTAATTGTGCCCTGTAGCAAACGTTTGTCAGTCGCCTCTCTCCCTCCAAATTCTCGCTCGCCACTCTCCCTTTCTGACTCGCTCCCTCTGTGCTCACCTCTCTCGCTTTATACAACAGAATTGTACAAATTGTGTTTCTGTTTGTATAAAGCGAGAGAAAATTGTATATACACATGCAAATACATATATATTTGTCCTATACACTTATAATTATACAATAAAAATATTCCACTGTCCAGTTCTCTTTTGCCTTTCTCTCTTTCTCGTTTTATACAAACACACAATTTATGTTTGTATAATGTATAATTTATGTCTTTCTCGTTTTATACAAACACATATTATACAAATATAATGTATAATTTATGTTTGTATAAAGCGAAAGAGAGAGCGATTTTTGATATACAAATATTTTTGTCAACGATTTATACAAACGAGAGGCTAACAACAATTTATACAAATGGCCTGCCAGCGAAATTATACAAATCTGAAGAGGAGCCAACGAATTATACAATTGCTTCTTTTTGTATATATGTATAGCGAAATAAACATAGCTTTCAATTGTATATGTATAG
>JAJOOR010010559.1:0-31656 GCA_036250505.1 Solanum acaule | reverse complement strand
CTCACCTCTACCCTCCCCCCCCCAAAAAAAAATATATTAAAATTTATTTGTAAAAGATATTTCTAATTTCAATTTTTTATTTTTTAGCCCCCCTACCCTCGCCCCCCCAAAAGAAAATTTTAGTTTGTTTTTAAAAAATATTTTTCAACTTCAAAAATTTATTTTTCACCCCAATCCTCGACGCCCTCCCCCAACCCCAACCAGCCTCCCTACCAGTCCCCCACCCCCCCACCCCTAAAAAAAATTGAGTTTGTTTTTAAAAAATATTTTCAACTTCAAAATTTCATTTTTCACCCCTACTCTCGACTCACCCCCTACCAGCCCCCTCACCCCCCAAAATTTTTTTTAGTTGTTTTTAAAAAATATTTTCAACTTTAGAACTTCATTTTTCATCCCTACCCTCGACCCCCCCTCCCACCCACATTGTAATACCCCAGAAACTAGTAAGTTGAACTAGAGAGTTCTATAGCTTTTCGTAAGAGTTTGAGTGTAGTGAGGATTAAAAATCACAAAAATGATTATCATACTTAGAATGGAGGTTTTAGGGGTTATACGTCGAGGTACGACCCCCCAAGGACCACCCAAGGGGTCCTTGAGGAGGACCCTTAAAACAACCCAAAAGCTGTCAATTTGCAGCCACCCACGATTGCCATCTACTGGCCGTGGATGGACCCATGCCGTGTGGGTTGGGGTTGTGGGTCAAGGCCTGCAATCACCTGCATTCTCTAGCCACAGTACCACACCTACGAGTGTGTAGTACGGGCAGTAGACCCATCCACGGTCTGTGGATGGGTGACTTGTGAGTCAAGCAGATTTTTAAGTATAGTTTTTAAGTTAGGGGTTTTGGGGTTAATTAGTAATTAGTTAGGGGTTAAGGGAGGTCGGTTAGTTAGTTATTAAACCACCTATATATACCTAATAGACCCCTAAACTAAGTGATTTAACCCATTCTTCAAAGAACCCAAATTTTCTCCAAATAATTCTCTGTCAAGAAGTGAAGAAGAAGAAGAAGAGAAGGAAGAGGGGCAGACTTTCCTCCATTGTTTCAAGCTTGATTAGGGTTTTCAATTAAGGTAAGTTAGCTTAATAATCTATGGGTTCTTCCACCCATAGAGCCCCCTAGGTTTTACCCCAATTGTGAAGTCAAAAACCCAAATCTATCTAGGGTTTCCTTCTACATTGTGGGTAGGGTTTGAGTATGATTTCAATCTAGTGGTTAATACCTAATTATGATTGTATTAGAATTGAATTATGATTTTATGATGAATTTATGTGATTTCTATGGTAAACCCTAGTCTATTTGATGAATGTGATATTTTGTGGGTTTATGCCATGAGAGGTGGAATTGAGGAATTCTAATTGATCTTCTAAAATCAATGTCATGTGTAGTAATTGTTCAAGGTTAGGAACACCTAGAAGTGAATTGAATTATATTATAGTTCAATTGATGGATCATGACTTACAAAGATGAAATTGAAAATTTATGATCAATTATGACTAGAATCACCTATTAAGGAAGAATGTGATTAGAATATCTTGAAATCTAGGTATTAAGATGATAGTAAGAAGTAAAGCTTGAGAATAAGGCTTGTATTCATCAATGTTAGGGCTTTTGTGGTAAATCCAATGTTATGTGATTTTATTATGTATTGTTTCTTTATTACACACTTAGGCATGGATATGCTAAGAGATCCAAGGTTCTCTCACATAGAATGATTCTAGGTTGACTTAATAACCTAAAATGAATCAAAGCATGTTAGACTAGAATAGCTTGAAGTTGTGATATATGAACCCTTCATGTGTAGCTTGACTTGGTAAGACAAGACCAAGATAGGATACCTTGGGATTGAGGATTTACACTCTCTAAGGGTAGCTTGACTTAGCATGGTAGGATTCATGTCAAGGGTAGCATGAGTTAGGAGTAGTCATGGTAGCCTAGGATTGAGGATTTCTACTCTCCTAAGGGTAGCTTGAACTAGCATTATTAGGATGCCTTCATGGTAGCATGTCTTGGTTTGGACAAGACCATTACATGGTAGCTTTAAGATTAAGGATCCCTACTCTCCTAACGGTAGCTTGACCTTGCATTGTAAGGTGCATTTCAAGGGTAGCTTAGGATTGAGAATCATATTCTCCTAAGGATAGCTTAGATTAGCATCTTGGTGTGCTTGTAAGGGTGGCATGACTTAGTTTGTCTAGGACTATTTCATGGTAGCTAGGATGGAACACTTGTACCTTTCCTAGAGTAGCTTGGACTTGCAAGTTAGTGTGTCCTCCAAGATAGTTAGCTTAGCATAATATAGTTATGTTAGTAAGATGATAGCATGGTCTAGCCTATTAGGGCGTTATTCCTTGGCAGCCTTGAATTGGGAAATAGAGTTCATTCATGTGTTGTGACTTGCCTTGTACTAAATAGAGAAGTACATTAAAATGAAAAATGGCAAATAGTAAAGAGGGATTAGTCCCCAACTAGTGATTATGTTTGATAGCCTAATGTTGTACTTAGTGTGGATAGTAGTATGAGATGTTATTCATACATTGCACAAGTACAACTTGAAGCTACTTATGAAGTGCTCTCTTGTATAGTATAGACTTAGCTTGGGGTGGTTGTTATAGTTTCCTTCCAAGATATGATTGACTAATGGTGATAGTTCCCTTGTCTATGTGAAGTAAGCCAATAGTGAGACCAAAGGAGGGTGAATATGACTAGGATGACTTCAAGGTTATGCTTAGTGTGAAGGGTAGTATGGGATGCCTTTCGTGCACTGCACAAGTATGCTTTGAGGTTACTTAGAAGTATGGTACCCTTATGGTAGAGAAGCATAAAGACTTGACCATGTATATAGACTATGATTAAAATTACCAAAAAGCGATACTTGGCTTGGGTGGTATTATGGGATGCTATTCATGCTTTGTACATGTATGCTTTTGAGGTTACTTGAGAATAGTTCTATTATGGTATAGATGACTAAGAGTGAAGTAATGCTTATATGATGCTTATGTTGGAGACTTTGTTTATTATGATGATGATATTGTCTCTTATGCTTATTGTTTATGTTACATGAAGTATTTCATATGATTTTGGATTATGTCTTATAGTGACTAACCCTTGTCTTATGCTTTTATGGTTATGCTAGCTAACATATTTAGTACATTTTTGTACTAACACATACTTTGCCTACATTCTAATCAAATGTAGGGTTTTGAGACTTGAGTGTTATCTTGAAGCTGGGTTTCTAAGGACCTAAGGAGTTGAAGATCTTGGTGAGTCCTAATAGCTTCGAGGACAAAACCCACCATTTCCTTTATGTTTTTATTTCATGTTTTGAGACTATGTATGGGCTGTGTCCAAAGAGTTTATTCTAAATTTGTATTAGATGGCTTGAGACAATGTATAGAAAGACTTTCGCTTGCATTTTTGAAAATGACTTCGATTGTAGAAAGTTTTAAGTTTTCCCTATTTTTCTATTATCTTATGTTCTTGATATGCTAAGGGTTTGTATGCGACTCCTTTGGGGTCAAGTACGCCATGTTACATCTAGGGTGTACCCTTGGGTCGTGACAAACATGGTAATCAGAGCACAAGGTTTAGAATGGTTCTAGGATTGTCTCAAACCATTTCTAGTAGAGTCTTGTTCATAAATGTGAAGCGCGCCACATTTATGAATAGGAGTCTATTGGTTGCTTAGGAAATCTCACTTCTTCATTCTCTATGTTGTGCCATAGAGTTTGGCTTTAGTATGCCCTTTTTCTAATCTGTGTTGGTTGTTTTTTAGGGTAAGGTTAATACAAAGGCAAATACTAGGAGAGAAGAGGAAGGCAATGTGGAGCAAGAGGTTCCTCCCCAAGTTCCACATCAAGATCCTCGTCAAGCTCCAATTGATCCTCCGGATATGACTAATGTGGAGATTAGGTGGACTCTCTAAATTTTGGCTCAAGATTTTACTACTCAAGCCCAAATTATGACGGCCCAAATCAATAGGGAGATGGTAGCTCCGACCAACCCAATAAGGGGGATAGTTGCTTCTAGGGTGAGAGAGTGTTTAAGGATGAACCCTCTAGAATTTAGTACCTCCAAGGTAGAAAATGATCCTAATGGGTTCATAGAGGAGGTTTATAAGGTGCTAGCTATCATGGAAGTTAGTACGGTAGAAAAAGTGAAACTAGCCGCTTATCGATTGAAAGATGTTGCTCAAATATGGTATGAGCAATGGAAAGATTGTAGCCCGGTAGAATCGGGTCCCATAGATTGGGAGATGTTCAAAGAGGCATTTCTAAATAGGTTTTTTTCCCCGGGAGTTGAGAGAGGTTAAGGTGGGAAAATTCATCAACCTTAAGGAAGGTAGCATGAGTGTTAAAGAGTATTCCTTGAAATTTCCTCTATTTTCTAAGTATGCTCCATCTATGGTAGCAAGTCCGAGGGATATGATGAATAAGTATGTGACAGGTGTGTCCAAATTAGTGTCAAAAGAATGTCGTACGACAATGCTCCATGATGACGTGGATATCTCACGTCTTATGGTGTATGCTCAACAAATGGATGAAGATAAGCTTGATGAGGTAAGATCTATAGAGAAAAAGTGGTCTAGGATGGATAATAATAAGTCCTTTCATGATTTGTCCGATGGACGTGGTCGTTCTAGGAATCGACAAAAGTTTTCCGGACAAGGATTTGCTAATGCTCCTAAGCATAAGGATGAGAGGGTGTTTACCCCTAGGCCTCAAGGGATAAGTAATGAGTCCCTATGGTCTCCTTGTGTTAGGTGTGGTAAGAGGCATGAGGGTAGGTGTTTGGCCGGTAGAGGGGGTTGCTTTAGTTGTGGTGAGAGTGGCCACAAGATGAAAGAATTTCCAAAGGCTAAGGTTACAAGAAGATAGGGTAAGCAACTTGCCTCTAGTAGTGGGGATGTGGAGCATCAAAAGAAGAATAGGTTTTATTCACACCATTATAGAGACGATCAAGATTGATCTCCTCATGTCCCTTCTGGTATGTGTTTTATGCTTTAGTAAATTTGCGGATTTCTTGTCTTTTATGACTTGTTATGTTGGACTTTGAAGTTGATTTTAGTATGCATGAAGTTTAGAAGAGATTGTGTAGGCTTACTCCCAAGAGGGAGATAATGTGCCTATCTAATAAGGTTATTGTGTTCTTTATGTGTTGTCATGATTTGTTTATATGTATGTTCATGAAAATGCTTAGGTCTTGTTAGATATAACTTATATGTATTGTGTTCCTCATGTTGAGTAGACTTGCATATAAACTTTGTGAGATGAGTCAATGAGCATGCCTTAGTTTGTAGTTGAGAGATCCCTCCTTAAATAAATGCTTTTTGTGAGTAAATTTAATTTAGGCTCCATGAGTGTGTTTTGAGCATGTTTTATCTAGGAGATGTTAGTTCCTCCTTGAAAATGAGTAGATATAGAATTTCATGCATTTTGGGTTGGTAGAAGTAGTTCCTACTCCCTTGTGTTGCATTGAATGTGTTTAGCTTGGAATTGAAGTTTTCTTCCTTGGTTGTGTGCATTTAAATATGTTGCATGCATGATGGGCTGCTAGTCTAGAGTTGTGACTTTAAGAAGTGTTTAGAATCGGCATTAGAGGATGAATGATCCCAAGGGGGAGATATTGTAATACCCCGGAAACTAGTAAGTTGAACTAGAGAGTTCTAGAGCATTTCGTAAGAGTTTTAGAGTGTGGTATGAGGATTAGAAAATCACAAAAATGATTCACATACTTAGGATGGTGGTTTTAGGGGCTATACGTCGAGGTACGACCACCCCAACGACCATCCAAGGGGTCCCTGAGGAGGACCCTTAAAACAGCCCAAAAGCTGTCAATTTGCAGCCACCCACGATTGCCATCTACTGGCCGTGGATGGACCCATGCCCTGTGGGTTGGGGTCGTGGGTCAAGGCCTGCAACCACCTGCATTCTCTAGTCACAGTACCACACCTATGAGTGTGCAGTACGGTCAATAGACCCATCCACGGTCCGTGAATGGGTGAGTCGTGAGTCGTGAGTCAAGCAGATTTTTAAGTTTAGTTTTTAAGTTAGGGGTTTGGGGGTTAGTTAGTAATTAGTTAGGGGTTAAGGGAGGTCGGTTAGTTAGTTATTAAACCACCTATATATACCTAATAGACCCCTAAACTAAGTGATTTAACTCATTCTTCAAAGAACCCAAATTCTCTCTCTAGAAGTGAAGAAGAAGAAGAAGAGAAGAAAGAGGGGCAGACTTTCCTCCATAGTTTCAAGCTTTATTAGGGCTTTCAATTAAGGTATGTTAGCTTAATCATCTATGGATTCTTCCACCCATAGAGCCCCCTAGGGTTTCCTCCAATTGTGTAGTCAAAATCCCAATTCTAGATAGTGTTAACTTCTACATTGTAGGTAGGGTTTGTGTATGATTCCAATTTAGTGGATAATACCTAATTATGATTGTATTAGCATTGAATTATGATTTAATGATGAATTTATGTGATTTCTATGGTAAACCCTAGTCTATTTGATGAATGTGATATTTTGTGGGTTTATGCCATGAGAGGTGGAATTGAGGAATTCTAATTGATCTTCTAAAATCAATGTCAAGTGTAGTAATTGTTCAAGGTTAGGAATGCCTAGAAGTCAATTGAATTATATTATAGTTCAATTGATGGATCATGACTTGTAAAGATGAAATTGAACCGCTATTATCAATTATGACTAGAATCACTTATTAATGAAGAATGTGATTAGAATACCTTGAAATCTAGGTATAAAGATGATAGTAAGAAGTAACGCTTGAGAATAGGGCTTGTAGTCAACAATGTTAGGGCTTTGGAGGTAAAGCCAATATTATGTGATCTTGTTGTGTATTGTTTCTCTCTTACAAACTTAGGTATGAATATGCTAGGAGATCCAAGGTTCTCTCACATAGAATGATTCTAGGTTAAATTAATAACCTAAAATGAATCAAAGCATGTTAGACTAGAATATCTTGAAGTTGTGATATATGATTCCTTCATGTGTAGCTTGACTTGGTAAGACAAGACCAAGAAATAATAGCTTGGGATTGAGGTTTTACACTCTCCTAAGGGTAGCTTGACTTAGCATGGTAGGATGCATGTCAAGGGTAGCATGAGTTAGGAGTAGTCATGGTAGAGTAGGATTGAAGATTTATACTCTCCTAAGGGTAGGTTGAGCTAGCATTATTAGGAAGCCTTCATGGTAGCATGCCTTAGTTTGGCCAAGACCATTTCATGGTAGCTTTAGGATTGAGGATTCCTACACTCCTAAAGGTAGCTTGACCTTGCATTGTAAGGTGCATTTCAAGGGTAGCTTAGGATTGAGAATCATACTCTCCTAAGGATAGCTTACATTAACATCTTCGTGTGCTTGTAAGGGTAGCATGACTTAGTTTGTCTAGGACTACTTCATGGTAGCTACGATGGAACACTTGTACCTTTCCTAGAGTAGCTTGGACTTGCATGTTAGTGTGTCCTCCAAGATAGTTAGCTTAGCTTAATATAGTTATGTTAGTAAGATGATAGCATGCTCTAGTCTATTAGGGAGTTCTTCCTTGGTAGCCTTGAGATGGGAAATAGATTTCATTCATGTGTTGTGACTTGCCTTGTACTAAATAGAGAAGTACCTTAAAATGACAAATGGCAAATAGTAAAGAGGGATTAGTCCCCAACTAGTGAATATGTATGATAGCCTAAAGTGTTACTTAGTGTGGATAGTAGTATGGTATGCTATTCATACATTGCACAAGTATAACATGAAGCTACTTATGAAGTGTTCTCTTGTATAGTATATACTTAGCTTGGGGTGGTTGCTATAGTTGCCTTCCAAGATTTGATTGAATTAATGTGATATTTCCCTTGTCTACATGAAGTAAGCTAATACTGAGACCAAAGGAGGGTGAATATGACTAGGATGACTTCAAGGTTATGCTTAGTGTGAAGGGTAGTATGGGATGCCTTTCATGTATTGCACAAGTGTGTTTTGAGGTTACTTAGAAGTATGGTACCCTTATGGTAGAGAGGCTTAAAGACTTGACCAGGTATATAGACTATGATTAAGATGACAAACAAGGGATACTCGGCTTGGGTGGTATTATAGGATGCTATTCATACTTTGCACATGTATGCTTTTTAGGTTACTTGAGAATAGTTCTTTTATGGTATAGATGACTAAGAGTCAAGTAATGCTTATATGATGCTTATGTTGGAGATTTTGCTTATTATGATTATGATATGGTCTCTTATGCTTATGGTTTATGTTTCATGAAGTATTTCATAGGATTTTGGATTATGTCTTATATTGACTAACCCTTGTCTTATGCTCTTAAGGTTATGCTAGCTAAAATATTTAGTACATTTTGTACTAACGCATACTTTGCCTACATTCTAATCAAATGTAGGGCTTCGATACTTGAGTGCTATCTTGAAGCTGGGTTTCTAAGGACCTAAGGAGTTGAATATCTTGGTAAGTCCTCATAGCTTCGAGGACAAAACCCACCATTTCCTTTATGTCTTTATTTCATGTTTTGAGACTATTTTATGGGCTGTGTCCCAAGAGTTTATTCTAAATTTGTATTAGATGGCTTGAGATAATGTACAAAAAGACTTTCGCTTGTTTTTTTGGAAATGACTTTGATTGTAGAAAGTTTTAAATTTTCCCTATTTTTCTATTATCTTATGTTCATGATATGCTAAGGGCTTGTATGCGACTCCTTCGGGGCCTTTACGCCATGTTACATCTAGGGTGTACCCCTGGGTCGTGACAAACTTGGTAATCAGAGCACAAGGTTTAGAATGGTTCTAGGATTGTCTCAAACCATTTCTAGTAGAGTCTTGTTCATAAATGTGAAGCGCGCCACATTTATGAATAGGAGGCTATTGGTTGCTTAGGAAATCTCACTTCTTCATTCTCTATGTTGTGCCATAGAGTTTGGCTTTAGTATGCCCTTTTTCTAATCTGTGTTGGTTGTTTTTCAGGGTAAGGTTAATACAAAGGCAAATACTAGGAGAGAAGAGGAAGGCAATGTGGAGCAAGAGGTTCCTCCCCAAGTTCCACATCAAGATCCTCGTCAAGCTCCAATTGATCCTCCGGATATGACTACTGTGGAGATTAGGTTGACTCTCTAAATTTTGGCTCAAGATTTTACTACTCAAGCCCAAATTGTGACGGCCCAAATCAATAGGGAGATGGTAGCTCCAACAAACCCAATAAGGGGGATGGTTGCTTCTAGGGTGAGAGAGTGTTTAAGGATGAACCCTCTAGAATTTAGTACCTCCAAGGTAGAAAAGGATCCTAATGGGTTCATAGAGGAGGTTTATAAGGTGCTAGCTATCATGGAAGTGAGTACGGTAGAAAAAGTGGAACTAGCCGCTTTTCGATTGAAAGATGTTGCTCAAACATGGTATGAGCAATGGAAAGATGGTAGCCCGGTATAATCGGGTCCCATAGATTGGGAGATGTTCAAAGAGGCATTTCTAAATAGGTTTTTTCCTCGGGAGTTGAGAGAGGTTAAGGTCGGAGAATTTATCAACCTTAAGCAAGGTAGCATGAGTTTTAAAAAGTATTCCTTGACATTTACTCTATTGTCTAAGTATGATCCATCTATGGTAGCAAGTCCGAGGGATATGATGAATAAGTATGTGACGGGTGTGTCCAAATTAGTGTCAAAAGAATGTTGTACGACAATGCTCCATGATTACATGGATATCTCACGTCTTATGGTGTATGCTCAACAAATGGAGGAAAATAAGCTTGATGAGGCAAGATCTAGAGAGAAAAAGAGGTCTAGGATGGATAACGATAAGTCCGGTGGACATGGTCGTTCTAGGAATCTACAAAAAATTTTCGGACAAGGATTTTCTAATCCTCCTAAGAATAAAGATGAGAGGTTGTCTACCCCTAGGCCTCAAGGGATAAGTAATAAGTATCTATGGCCCCCTTGTTCTAGGTTTGGTAAGAGGCACGAGGGTATGTGTCTGGCCGGTAGAGTGGGTTGCTTTAGTTGTGGTGAGAGTGGCCATAAGCTAAAAGATTGTCCAAAGGCTAAGGTTACAAGAAGAGAGGGTAAGCAAGTTTCCCCTAGTAGTGGGGATGTGGAGCCTCAAAACAAGAATAGGTTTTGCTCTCTCCAATATAGAGAAGATCAAAAGTGATCTCCTCATGTCCCTTCTGGTATGTGTTTTATGATTTAGTAAATTTGCGGATTTCTTGTCTATTCTGACTTGTTATGTTGGACTTTGAACTTGTTTTTAGTATGCATGAAGTTTAGAAGAGATTGTGTAGGCTTACTCCCAAGGGGGAGATAGTGTGCCTATCTAGTAAGGTTATTTTGTGCTTTATGTGTTGTCATGATTTCCTAATATGCATGTTCATGAAAATGCTTAGGTCTTGTTAAAAATGACTTATATGCATTGTGTTCCTCATGTTGTAGTGCATATGAGAAGAGTTACCTATAGACTTCGTGAGATGAGTTAATGATCATGCCTTAGTTTGTAGTTGAGAGATCCCTCCTTGAATAAATTCTTTTTGTGAGTAAATTTCATTTAGGCTCCATGAGTGTGTGTTGAGAATGTTTTAGCTTGGAGATGTTAGTTCCTCCTTGAAAATGAGTAGATATAGAATTTCATGCATTTTGGGTTGGTAGAAGTAGTTCCTACTCCTTTGTGTTGCATTGAATGTGTTTAGCTTGGAATTGAAGTCTTTTTCTTTGGTTGTGTACATTTAGATATATTTCATGCATGATGGGCTGCTAGTCTAGAGTTGTGAATTTAAGAAGTGTTTAGAATCGTCATTCGAGGACGAATGATCCCAAGGGGGAGATATTGTAATACCCCGAAAACTAGTATGCTGAACTGGATAGTTGTAGAGCTTTTCGCAAGAGTTTTAGAGTGTGGTATCAGGATTAAAAATCACAAAAATGATTCCCATACTTAGAATGGTGGTTTTAGGGGCTATATGTCGAGGTACGACCCCCCAAGGACCACCCAAGGGGTCCCTGAGGAGGACACTTAAAACAACCCAAAAGCTGTCAATTTGCAGCCACCCACGATTGCCATCTATTGGCCGTTGACGGACCCACGCCCCGTGGGTTGGGGTCATGGGTCAAGGACTACAACCACCTGCATTCCGTAGCCACAGTACCACACCTACGAGTGTGCAGTACGGGCAATAGACCCATTCACGGTTTGTGGATGGGTGAGTTGTGACTCAAGTAGATTTTTAAGTTTGGTTTTTAAGTTAGGGGTTTGGGGGTTAATTAGTAATTAGTTAGGGGTTAAGGGAGGTTGGTTAGTTAGTTATTAAACTACCTATATATACATAATAAACCGCTAAACTAAGTGATTTAGCTCATTCTTCAAAGAACCCAAATTCTCTCCAAATAATTCTCTCTGTAGAAGTGAAGAAGAAGAGAAGGAAAAGGGGCAGACTTTCCTCCATTGCTTCAAGCTTGATTAGCGATTTAAATTGAGGTATCTTAGATTAATCATCTATGGGTTCTTCCACCCATAGAGCCCCCTAGGTTTTCCCCCAATTATGAAGTCAAAAGCCCCATTCTTGCTAGGGTTTCCTTCTATTTTGTCAGTAGGGTTTGAGTATGATTCCAATCTACTGGATAATACCTAATTATGATTGTATTATCATTGAATTATGATTTTATGATGAATTTATGTGATTTCTATGGTAAACCCTAGTCTATTTGATGAATGTGATATTTTGTGGGTTTATGCCATGAGAGGTGGAATTGAGGAATTCTAATTGATCTTCTAAAATCAATGTCATTTGTAGTAATTGTTCAAGGTTAGGAACACCTAGAAGTGAATTGAATTAGATTATAGTTCAATTGATGGATCATGACTTGTAAAGATGAAATTGAACCTTTATGATCATTTATGACTAGAATCACCTATTAATGAAGAATGTGATTAGAATACCTTGAAATCTAGGTATAAAGATGATAGTAAGAAGTAAAGCTTGAGAATAGGGCTTGTAGTAATCAATGTTAGGGGTTTGGGGGTAAAGCCAATATTTATGTGATCTTGTTGTGTATTGTTTCTCTCTTACACACTTAGGCATGAATATGCTAGGAGATACAAGGTTCTCTCACATAGAATGATTCTAGGTTGACTTAATAACCTAAAATGAATCAAAGCATGTTAGAATAGAATAGCTTGAAATTGTGATATATGATCCCTTCATGTGTAACTTGAATTGGTAAGACAAGACCAAGATATGATAGCTTGGGATTGAGGATTTACACTCTCCTAAGGGTAGCTTGACTTAGCATGGTAGGATGCATGTTAAGGGTAGCATGAGTTAGGAGTAGTCAAGGTAGCCTAGGATTGAGGATTTATACTCTCCTAAGGGTAGCTTGAACTAGCATTATTAGGATTCCTTCATGGTAGCATGTCTTGGTTTGGCCAAGACCATTTCTTGGTAGCTTTAGGGTTGAGGATCCCTACTCTCCTAAGGGTAGCTTGACCTTGCATTGTAAGGTGCATTTCAAGAGTAGCTTAGGATTGAAAATCACTCTCTCTTAAGGATAGCTTACATTAGCATCTTGGTGTGCTTGTAAGGGTAGCATGACTTTGTTTGTCTAGGATAATTTATGGTAGCTAGGATGGAACACTTGTACCTTTCCTAGAGTAGCCTGGACTTGCATGTTAGTGTGTCCTCCAAGATAGTTAGCTTAGCTTAATATAGTTATGTTAGTAAGATGATAGAATGGTCTAGCCTAGTAAAGGGTTATTCCTTGGTAGCCTTGAATAGGGAAATATAGTTCATTCATTTGTTGTGACTTGCCTTGTACTAAATAGAGAAGGACCTTAAATGACAAATGGCAAATAATAAAGAGGGATTAGTCCCTAACTAGTGAATATGTATGATAGCCTAAAGTGGTACTTAGTGTGGATAGTAGTATGGGATGCTATTCATACATTGCACAAGTATAACTTGAAGCTACTTGTGAAGTGTTCTCTTGTATGGTATAGACTTAGCTTGGGGTGGTTGCTATAGTTGTCTTCCAAGATAC
This sequence comes from Solanum acaule, assembly GCA_036250505.1. NCBI lineage: Eukaryota > Viridiplantae > Streptophyta > Magnoliopsida > Solanales > Solanaceae > Solanum > Solanum acaule. Next base: position 18,626 of record JAJOOR010010559.1, on the reverse strand, counting down.
GATTGACTAAAGGTGATAGTTCCCTTGTCTACCTGAAGTAAGCCAATAGTGAGACCAAAGGAAGGTGAATATGACTAGGATGACTTCAAGGTTATGCTTAGTGTGTAGGGTAGTATGGGATGCCTTTCATGTATTGCACAAGTGTGCTTTGAGGTTACTTATAAGTATGGTACCCTTATGGTAGAGAAGCTTAAAGACTTGACCATGTATATAGACTATGATTAAGATGAACAAAAAGGGATACTTGGCTTGGGTGGTATTATGGGATGTTATTCATGCTTTGCACATTTATGCTTTTGAGGTTACTTTAGAATAGTTCTTTTATGGTATAGATGACTAATAGTCAAGTAATGCTTATATGATGCTTATGTTGGAGACTTTGCTTATTATGATTATGATATTGTCTCTTATGCTTATAGTTTATGCTTCATGAAGTATTTCATATGATTTTGGATTATGTCTTATATTGACTAACCCTTGTCTTATCCTCTTATGGTTATGCTAGCTAGCATATTTAGTACATTTTGTACTAACACATACTTTGCCTACATTCTAATCAAATGTAGGGTTTGGAGACCTGAGTGCTATCTTGGAGCTAGGTTTCTAAGGAGCTAAGGAGTTGAAGATCTTGGTGAGTCCTCATAGCTTTGAGGACAAAACCCACCATTTCCTTTATGTCTTTGTTTCATGTTTTGAGACTTTTGTATGGGCTGTGTCCCAAGAGTTTATTCTAAAGTTGTATTAGATGGCTTCAGACAATGTATAGAAAGATTTTCGCTTGCTTTTTTGAAAATGACTTCGATTGTAGAAAGTTTTAAATTTTCCCTATTTTTCTATTATTTTATGTTCTTGATATGCTAAGGGATTGTATGCGTCCCCTTTGGGGTCAAGTACGCCATGTTACATATATGGTGTACCTCTGGGTCGTGACACCCATCCCCCTATCAGCCCCCCACCTCCCCACCCACACCCCCCAAAAATAATTATTAGTTTGTTTTAAAAAAAAACATTTTCAACTTTAAAATTTCATTTTTTTCACCCCTACCCTCGACCCCCACCCTACCCTCACCCCCTACCAGCCCCCCATCCCCAATTTTTTTTTTAAGTTTGTTTTTAAAAAAATATTTTCAACTTCAAATTTCTTTTAATCCCTACACCCCCCCTTCCCCGCCTAGCCCCTCACCCCCCCAAAAAAAATTTAAGTTTATTTTTAAAAAATATTTTCAATTTCAAAAATTATTTTCTACTCTAGTAAAAATAAAAGATATTTCTAAAATACATTTTTCATTCATAAATCAAACACTAAAAATCTTTTCCGGAAAATATTTTCTACTCACCAACCAAACATAAGAAAATAAGTAAAAAATCTACTTGTTTTTCAGGAAATATTTTCTAGGAAAACATTTTCCTTCGTACCAAACACACCCTAAATCTGTTATTTTCTTTAGTAAAAAATGTTCTTATTTTGAAAAAGATAGTAATAGTGAAGTGTTAGGACTACTACAAAGGAATAACTTAGGATTCTATTTGGGGATGCCTACGGTAGTTGGAAGATGAAAGAAAAAAATACTAGAATTTATTAAAGATAGGGTGAAATTCAATATAAAAGGGTGGAAAAATAACTTCTTAAGTCCGGCAGGAAAATAAGTGATGCTTAAATCTATTTTATCTGCTATTCCATCTTATGCGTTATCCTATTTTCAATTTTCGAATTTCTTATGTAAAGAGATTACGACTATCTTCTCTAATTTCTAGTAGGGGTATGATAAGGATAGAAGGAAGATGCACTTTGAAAAATGGGAGACTTTATGTTTAGAAAAGTTTAAAGGGAGCATAGGCTTTAGAGATTAAAGTCTTTTAATGAAGCGGTGTTGGAAAAGCTTGCTTGGCGAATTTTGACCCAAGAAGATTCATTACTGTTTAGAATCCTAAGGAGTAAATATTTTCTGCATACTTCTTTCCTTAAAGTCTCTTGTTCATCTACTAGTTCTTGGATATGAAAAAACATTATTTGGGGTAGAGATACTTTACAAAAGGGCATTAGATGGAGGGTAGTCTCTGGAGAAAGTATTAAAGTGTGGACAAACTCGTGGATTCCAAACTCTAGTGGATTCAAACCTAGTCCAATGTATGCTCAAATAGATGTCAAGTTGAGAGTGAATGATCTTATAGAGGAAAGTACTCATACATGGAAATTGGATGATCTTTAGAACTGTTTTTTTCCCCGAATGACTTCCATACAATAGTCTCTATACCTATTTCAACCACAGGCTCATCAGATAAGATTATTTGGCACCATACCAAGTCTGGGAAGTATGAGGTTAAATCAGGATACCACTTACATAGGGAAATGATTAGATGTGAACAAGTGAGTAAAAAGAGAGACCAATCTAGTAATCAGTCTTTCTCAAAAGAATTCTGGAATTGTTTATGGTCTATGAATGTTAAAAACAAGTATAAACACTTTATTCGGAAATGTATTTTGAATGTGTTACCGGTCATCTACATTATTTCTAGGAGAATGAGGCATATTTGTGGAGTGTGTAAGGGTTGTGGACTTGAGAGTGAAACGATTGATCACATGCTCTTTAGGTGTCCTAGTGCTCAATTAGTTTGGAAAATTTGCCCCATTAATTGGCCTAGTTTAGAAAATACTGTGGATTTTGCTAAATGGTGGAATGACCTTTTTACAAATGCTTAAAAATACCCTGATTCTATTGAGCTTATAAGATTAAGTATTTTTATTATGTGGCAAATTTGAAAGGTTAGAAATTTGAAGAGTTTCAATAGAGAAATTTCTGATCCTAATGATATTGTTAACAAAGCTCTTTTTGTTTTCCATGAATATGAAAGAAACTTGATTCCTCCATTTTTCCCTACAGTTATACCTGCTTGTAATGATGATATAAATATAACTACGACACAAGATGATATTGTTGTGATTGTAGATGCTAGTGTACATAAGGAAAGAAGACGACAAGCATTTGTGTGGTGGCTATGGATAGCTATGGTAACATGCTTCATGCATTTGGTATCTCAATTCAATAGGTTGGGAAAGCCATCACTGCTTAAGCAATTGCAATTCGTATGACGCTGTAGAAGGCTAGAGAAAAGGGGTGGACAAAGGTGCAAATCTTATCAGATGCAAAAAATGTGATGGATGTGTGGTACTACAGAGAACAATAGTCTCATGGGAGATAGAGACTACTTGTGAAGACATTTGGAACCTTTTGAAGTGGTTAATGTGATGCATATTCCAAGATGTTGGAATTTAGTAGCACATAATTTAGCAAAATTTTCTATTTCGTTAGTACGAAAAGTTGTTTGGCTTTCTACTTTCCCTAGATGGATTGTAAGTGATGCTATCACATCTTTTAACTCTTTCAACCATTTTATGCATTACTATAACTAGCGTGTTGGTTGTAAAAAAAAATCCAATATAATCTCACAAAGTAGGAATTAAGTCATAAAACTGCTAGTGATCACAAAATATAAGAGCAAAATTATTTGAACACAATAATAATTTTAAGTTAACAAAAAGATAATTCTAAAAAATTTATAAAAACTCAATGAAAAAGAGAACAAAGAGAGTTTAACAATAAATGGATAATTTCAGAGACCTCCCCTTGGGTTCGGCTCCGTAACACTAACCTCCCTCGTGGTTTACAATATTACGCTTACCTCCCTTATTCTTAATTTTTCTATAACGATTCTCTTAACATATTTATTATAAATATAAAACGTTAAAAATTGACAAATTTACCGTTTACTGCTTTTTATTTAACAAATGTTTTAATTTTAGAATGAACAATTCATTAGAGGAAACCTTCCATTCTCTGTGATTACTATCGTTGTATGATACAATATCTATCACATCACATGTTTTTCTTCCGTGAGAATATTATTTTATATGTAGGGAAAAAAGTATGAAATATATTCAAACTTTGGCCGAAATTGTTGTAACAATACCGAACTTTGGAAAGGACCTTTTACCCCTCTGCACTATTTAATAGTGTATTTTAAAGGTATATATGTTCCCACGTGGACATCATAAATATTGCATCAGTATAAATAGTAATGTGTCCACGTGGACACATATATACCTTTAAAATACACTATTAAATAGTGCAGGGGTAAAAGGTCCTCCATAATGTTTGGTATCGTAACAACAATTTCGTTTAAAGTTGGAGTATTTTTCAGACCCTTTTCCCTTATATGTATGATGAAAGTTTTTATTTTTATTGCGAAGACTTTTCTTGATTTATTATGTTTAGTTATGAGATTATAGTTATGAATTGACGTGGAAAAAACTAGATCTATTGACTAACGCCAAATTTTTTTTTCCATAATTTTTAGAATAATTGAAAAATCAAAATTGTAATGTAAATAGTTTTATTTATTTTTTATCTTTACTTGTTTAAACAGAGTCAGTGTTTACATATTAGGGATCCACAAAATCAATAGTTAAAGAAAGAAAATATTAGTAAGGATATATTCGTAAACTTTTGATTTTTTTCTATATTTTGATCAATATGTTAGTAAAATTGTTACCAAAAAATCATAAATAAGGGAGGTAAGTGTAATATCATAAACTACAAGGGAAGTTAGTGTTATGAAGCCAAACCTTAGGAAAGATCTCGGAAATTATCCCAAAAATAAATAAAGAAAGTAAAATAAAACGGAAAGCGAACAACCTAAGCTTTCTAGAAGAAAATGAAATAAGGAGTTCACAAAAATGATTTAAATGGAAATCGAACCACGTACATAGGGCCCAACAAGGACCCTTATTTCTAATTCTCAACCTAAGCACCCATCCCCAAATTTTGAGTAATGGGTTCTCTTCAGCTATTATATAACAATATTAAATAAATTTCTGTAAAAGAATACATAGTTTGCATTGGGGTTAATGGATGCTTGAGCACCCGAAACGCTGCACGTGGTCCGTCCCTGTCATGACTAGCCGTCCATAAAAAAATGAACAATAACTAACAAACAAATTTTGCTAGCTAAAGAAATTTCAAGAGTATTTATATCACTATGAGTATATCCACATCACAATCAATAGTAGAAAATATAAAAATGAAGAAGTGGAAGTAAGCCGAGAAACACAGTAATTATCTAACGGACATATATTGACACTCTGAAATTTCTAAGTTAAGACTCAAACCATTCTTCATTTACTTGTAGGGTCATATCGGGTGATTCATAAATTACCCATATGTTTAAAGGTAAATTCTTTAGTGTGGGAATGATTTGAATATGAATTAAGGTCAATAGAATTTCCTAGCACAAAGTAGAGTTGACAGTTTCTTTATCGATTAAGTTTTGATGTAAAAATTTACTTGGGTCAACTTCAAATGATCATATCTCTTAGAATATAAAGAGTTACGTGGCCCATAACCTATCAAATTAAAGGTATTTAAATCTACTTTCCAATGCTACCAATTTCACATCAATCCAATTTCTGAGTAAAAGTTATGACCATTTTAGTAATTGATACAGTACAATGACGAATTAGCCGATCGGAAAAATTAAAAAGGGTCTTTTTGTCTTTTTACCACCAAGAAAACCCTAAAAGAATTTCTTCACTAATAAAAGGCTAAAAAAATAATCATATTTTCATCTTTTAAAACATCATTCTCTTCTCTCTCAAACCTTAGGCAAAACCCTAATGAAAAATTAAAGTAGAAGACTCCATTCAAGATTCTTTTAATATTTTTCAAGATTGTTTCAATCTTTTTCAAGATTCTTCTTCAAGATAAGTCCTTCTCCAAGAATTTCATTCTTTCCAACTCAAATTCCTCCATACAATTATGAATCACTAATGAAAATCTATCACGCCCCTAGCGTATACCCTGGGGGGACTGACACTAGAGAACCATTACTGGCCTCAAGCGAACCCTTGGCCTGGCTAGATTCTCAGTGGAAGACTTACTCAATAGAAAATGCACTTAAATACAATCTTGACTAAACTGTCTCAATAGATAAACTGAGAATGTTTAGAAAATAACATTCACTACAAGAAAAGGGTGAATTATATGGGGATTTTCCTGGGGATTAGTATGAAAAATTGTAGGAAAATAAGATTCATGCGGATTTTCATACTAATCCCTAGGAAATCCCCATGTAATTCACAGTTTTTCTGTAGTGATTCAATTTAGCCAAACGGCAACTCAAGTCTTTAAAATCAAACAACTGAAATATATGGACTAAAGAAATCATATCTAGCTGTCTATGAAGCCTCTAGATACTAAGAGGGATGTCAGGACAAGACCCCCAACCATCCTAAGAACTGAAATAACCAAAAGCAATAAAGCAAATATAACCAAGGGGATCCTCCAGAAGGCAAGTAGGCTCACTAACTGACTCTGAGTGCTCAACTGGATCAACGAGGTGCTGGATGCTGATCCTGATTACCTGTATCTGCATCATAAAATGATGCAAGACAAATGACATCAATACATTGAATGTACGAGCATATGAGGGGAAAACTAAGTATGACATAATGTTGAACTGACTTCTGAAAGAAATACTTACCTCAGCTTTACTCAACTCATGGATACTCAACTCAATGCAGAAATAAACGACGGTAAAGGTGCAGTTTATATAAAGCATTTAAACAGTAAATAGCAACTCAATGTATTTAAAGAAATACAATAACAACTCAATTTATATATAAAGTAATATAACTCTGTGGGAGTTTCTCTAACCGACAAACATCACTATGAGCTAATGTGATGATACAACGTCTCGCCCACACTGCCAGAACTATCCTATAACTTCCCGGGATATAGGACGCCTCAACTAAGTGGATCCACTAGTGTATGCTAAAACGCACTAAGGAATCATCTAAAAAGTATGACCCTTTGTACCCACGATGGCCACATGGTTTATGGAGACTTGAGTTATTATGAACTCGTCCCCATATCAGTGCTCAATACTACTCCCATAATACTTAGCTTATATGTTTAAAACAAAAACTCTTTCTGTGGTTTGAGATAATTACTCAAAAGCTAACTCAAAGGCTCTCTTGTAAATTGGTGTTTCCTCTCTTGTTTAAATGTGAAAACATTTAATCTTTGGGAATACTTAGTTCCCATATACTCTTTTTGAAGAAATGAACTTCATTTATTAGTCGTACTTAACTCAAAACTCAAGTCTTAAAACAAGTTTAAAGCATTTGCAAAAGACTTTTTCAAAAGGACTCTAAGAACTCTCTAGACTTGACTCTTAACTTTTCTTGAATTTGAATTTATGGATTCAAGGATTGTGATTTGTGATAGGAAAGATCTCGTGATGTTTAGGAGTGTTTTTATATAGTTAAACATGAGAAACGATCACGAAATCACTCTCTGGAAGCAAGTCCGCGACGCAGAGATGCATATTAATATTTGATCGTGAAAATTTATTTTTGAAACAGAGGAGTCCGCATCCTCTTCGCGACACGAAAGTGATTTTTGTGCACTAGGGAGCAAGTCCACGACGTGGACTTGCGTGCCGAAATCTGCTCGACTTTTTCCTTCTTCGTTTTCTCACCCAATTCGCCTAAATTCAATTCTTTGTCTCAATTCCTCTTTAGATTCAGATACCCAGTATATGTACACATGATTCTAATTCAAAACAACTCTAAAATCGACACAATTCCATAAAAAACTCAACAATCCCATCAAATCTCAAGAACTAAAGCAAATTTCGAGAACATAATTCAAGAAGCATCATACTTACAACTTTCTAGAATGAATTTCGCTTAAACAAACATGATTGGCACGTGGGTGAGCGAACCCAATGCTATAAAAGTCCCACATACATTTTTAGGGATCAACCCTTGTCAAAACGACTTCGATTCCGCAAGAAATCTCCAAGAACGCCTTGACTTTTCTCCTCTTTTCTTCGCTTTTCTCTTCTCTCAAAGCCCTAGCGTATTTCTTAATTGCTTAAACTGGACTAACCCAGTTTAGACCCCAAATAAATTACTAAAAACGAAATAATTTAATTGGGTAATGAAAAGACCATAATACCCTTCTAAAATCCGATTTTGACTTTCCTTATCCTAACTTCAAATGGGCATGTCACCCTTATACGAACTCAAAATTTAGCAAACTCGGCGGCATTGGAAAGATAATTCAAAGATATTTCCTACGATATATTTTAGAACACCTAACTAATCTTGAGCTAGGAGTTTGGTCGTTTGAAGTTTACCCAAAACTCAAACTTAACATAACTTGAACAAATTTCCAGATTTTTCATTCTTTCCAAAAATGACTCTTTCTAATTCCAGCTCTTTCACTTAGCGAGTTGTTACAATATTTCCCCCTTAGGAACATTCATCCTCAAATGAGATCACTCTAAGTAGACAAAGGGTGTAACATCTAACATCTAGCTCAAACACCCAACAAGCAAAAAAGTAAATACAACATGCCAACTTAAAATAAATGCCAAGAAAGGGATTAGTACTATAATTTGGAACTTCTCCGAATTTGAAGAGAAGTGGGTACCTCTTCTTCATATCCTCTTTAGCTTCCCAAGTAGCTTCCTCAACAAACTGATTTCTCCATAGATCATTGACTGATGCTACCTCTTTAGTTCTCAACTTGCAAACTTGGCAATCTAGAATTTGAACATGAATCTCCTCATAAGATAAGCTATCCTTGATACTAATATCTTCGGTAGGTATAATAAGTGAAGGATATCTCATGCACTTCTTCAACATGGAAATATGAAATACCAGATGGACCGCTGCTAACTCTTGTGGTAGCTCTAACTCATAAGCTACATTGCTAATCCTCTTGGATATTTTGTAATGACCAATATACCGGGGACTATGCTTCGCCTTATTACCAAATCTCATAACACCCTTCATGGTGGAAACTTTCAAGTATAGCCAATCATCTACTTCAAACTCTAACTCCCTTCTCCTAACATCAGTGTAGGATTTCTCACGACTCTGCGCTGTTTTCAACCTTTCTTAGATAATCTTAACTTTCTCCATAGCTTGATAAACTAAGTCTGGTCCTATCAGCCTAGCTTCACCAACCTTAAACCATCCAATAGGAGATCGGCACCTTCTCCCATAAAGAGCTTCATAAGGAGTCATCTAGATGTTAGAATGATACCTATTGATATAGGCAAACTCAATGAGAGGTAGGCGATTATCCCAATTACCTTTGAAATGAAACACACAGGTCCCCAACATATCTTCTAAGGTCTGAATAGTGCACTCTGCTTGACCATCTGTCTTAGGATGAAAAGCAGTAATTAGGTTAACCTTTGAACCCAAGCCTTTCTGAAAAGATTCCAGAACTGTGTAGTAAATTGTGTGCCTCTATCGGATATAATCCAAACACGGACTCCATGAAGTTTTACTACTTATTGTATGTATAATTTGGCATAATCCTCTGCTGAATGGGTAGTCTTTACCGGCAAAAAGTGGGCTGATTTGGTCATTCGATCCACAATCACCCAAATAGAATCATGTTGCCAGCGAGACCATGGCAAACTAGTAATAAAGTCCATATTGATCATCTCCCACTTCCACTCCGGAATCTCTATATTCTAAGCCATACCACCAGTCCTTTGATGCTCTACTTTAACTTGTTGACAATTCGGGCATTTAACAATGAACTCAGTAATACCTTTCTTCATACTATTCCACCAATATACTTCTCTCAAGTCACAATACATCTTTCTAGAACCCAAATGAATGGAATATTTGGAGCTATGAGCTTCCTCCATGATCCTCTCTTGGAGTTCATCCACCCTTGATACACACAACCTACCTTGATACCTCAATACGCCATCTCCCCCTTGTTCAAAAGCCCTTAATTTTTGCTTATGAACATTTGCCTTCAATTCAAGAAAAATATGATCTTGGTCTTATTTTTCTTTCACTTCTAACACTAATGATGATTCAACCCCATTCATCACCACCACCCCTCCTTCTGTGGAATGTATTAGCCGAACACCCAATCATGCAAGTCTATGCACATCTTTTACTAGTTCTTTCTTCTCTGCCTCAACATGGGCAGTACTACCCATATACAACCTGCTCAAGGAATTAACAACAACATTAGCCTTACCTGGGTGATAGAGGATACTCATATCATAATCCTTGAGTAACTCTAACCACCTCTTCTGTCTGAGATTAAGCTATTTCTGACTAAAAACATACTGAAGAGTCTTGTGATCGGTGAACACATCCACATGAACACCATAAAGACAATGACGCCATATTTTCAAAGCAAATACTATGGCAGCCAACTTTAGATCATGGGTTGGGTAATTTCTCTCGTGTACTTTCAATTGTCTGGAGGCATAAGCTTTAACCTTGGCATTCTGCATTAACACACAACCCAAGCCAACTCTAGACGCATCACAATATACGACAAAACCTTGAGTACCTTCTGGTAATGTCAATACTGGGTAGTAGTCAACCTCTTTTTCAATTCCTGAAAGCTTTTCTCACAAGCTTCAGACCATTGAAACTTCACTCCTTTCTGAGTCAACTTGGTCAAAAGGGACGAAATAGATGAGTACCCCTCTACGAACCTTCTATAATATCCAGCCAACTCCAATAAACTCCTAATATTAGTTGGAGATGTGGGTCTATGCCAATTCTGCACTCCCTCTATTTTTTGAGTGTTGACTCGAATCCCATCACCGGAAACAACATGGCATAAGAATGCCACAGACTCAAGCTAAAATTCACAGCTAGAAAACATAGCATACAACTCTCTATCCTTTAGAGTTTGGAGAACTATTCTGAGATGGCTAGCATGATCTTCTTTATTCCTGGAATAGATAAGTATGTCATCAATAAATACGATAACAAACATATCTAAATAAAGCTTGAATATTCTATTCATAAGGTCCATGAACGCTGCAGGCGCATTGGTTAAACCAAACGACATGACTAGAAACTTATAATGACCATAACGGGTCCTAAAAGCTGTCTTTGGAATATCACATTCCCTTACTCTTAACTAATGGTAGCCATATATGAGGTCTATCTTAGAGAAACAAGTGGCACCCTTAATATAATCGAAGAGATCAACAATTCTCAGAAGAGGATGCTTATTCTTGATAGTAACCTTGTTCAACTAACGGTAATCTATACACATTCTAAGTGAACCATCCTTCTTCTTCACAAACAAGACCGGAGCGCCCCAGGGTGAGATACTTGGTCGAATAAAACCCTTATCAACGAGATCTTTCAACTGCTTTTTTAACTCTTTTGACTCTACTAGTGCCATTCTATATGGCAGAATAGATATAGGACAAGTATCATGAAGAATATCTATGCCGAAGTCTATTTCTCTCTAAGGAGGGACTCCGGGTAGATCATCTGGAAAGACCTCAGGAAACTCACTCACAACAGGAACTGACTCAATAGGAGGTGTCTCAACACTAGAATCATTTACTCAGACTAAGTGATAGACACAACCCTTGGAAACTAAATTTCTCACCTTAAGGTATGCAATAAAACGACCCTTAGGCACTGCTGAACTACTCCTCCACTCAAAGACTGGCTCATTAGGAAATTGGAACTTGACAACTCGAGTTCTACAATCAATGGAGGCATAACAGGCATGAAACTAGTCCATACCCAGAATTACATAAAAATCAACCATGTCTAACTCAACTAAATCAGCCATGGTGCTCTTTTGATTGACGGAAATGGTACAATCATGATAGACTTGCTTAGCTAGAATAACCTCCTCAGCAAGTGTAGAAACACAAAAGGGCTCACAAAGTTTCTCAGGAAGAACATCAAAATTCATTGCAATATAAGAAGTCACAAAAGATAAACTTGCTCCTGGGTCTAAGAAAGCATAAACATCAAGAGTAAAGACTTTGATCATAGCAGTGACAACATCTGGAGAATTCTCTTGATCTTGATGACTAGTGATCGCATATAGGCGGTTTGCTCATCCTCTAGTACCTGAAGAAGCTCTTTTAGGTGTAGCCCTGTCTGGTGGAGCAATTGGAGAAGATTGGGCTCTATTGCCCCTATTTCCATTTTCCTGCCTGTTTCTTGGACACTCTTTCATGAAGGGACCCTCTTGACCGCACTTAAAACATCTTGTAGAGCCATCACGACAAGCACCTGGGTGGCTCCTACCACACTTAGCACATGTAGGAGTCCAATTACCTCCTTGTGCCCCAATACCCTAAGACTGAGTAGGTCTAGCCCTGAAATTCTAACTATTATACTCACATTTGTTCCTTAGTGCAGGTACACTAGCAGATGATGGATCAGGTCCCTTTTGCCTTTGTCGGAAGGATGCCCGGTTGGCGTTACTTTTCTGCTGCCTGGACTCATTACCAGATGTCTTAGCCTTTTTGTTTCTGAACTCTTCTCTATCCCTCAACTTAACCTCCCCTGCTCCACATGAATCATCAACCTCGCTATGTCCATATCACCTATTAGCATCGCAGCCTTACCTTTCTTAATCGACAGACGAGACAATTCGGCAATAAACAAACTCATCCTACTCCTCATATCTACAATCATCTCCGAAGCATATCGAGAAAGTTGGGTGAACTTCAAACTATACTCACGAACACTCATTGACTCATGTTTAAGGGTAAGGAATTCCTGTACATTGCCTTCTCTCAGTTCCCGGGGAAAGTAACGCCCCACGAAAGCCTCCTCAAACATAGCCCAACTCATATTCGGTGCACCCTCAACTCTACTCTTCTTCCATTGATCGAATCAGATTCTAGCGACACCCTTTAGTTGGTATGCACCTAATTCCACTCTCTTAGCATCGGTGTGATGCATAATCTCAAAACCCTTCTGAAGCTTCTCAATGAAGTTCTCCGGACCCTCAGTAACACTTGAACCTGTGAAGCTTGGAGGATTCGTCCTTCAAAACTCGCGGATCCTTGAAGTATCAGCCACTTCCTGTCGAGCCCCTCTTTGTTGCCCAACTTGGTTAGTCACAACTTAACTTAGCATTTAGATTGCTTCCCGAAATGCAGCATTGGTGACCTTTCCTTGGGGTTGCACTTCTGGTTCATTAGGTATCCCTTGCTCCTCAACGTTCCTCCTAGATGGATGAACTCGGACAACTCTTCGTGGAGGCATGATCAACTGAAAGACACGCACAAGCACGATTTAGAAAGAGACTTTATAGAGATGAACTCTACCACATGAAGTGAGTATGAAAGAAGTGAGATAGTTCCTAAATGTCGCAGCCTCCTAATTATAGATGTGGCGTGCTTCACACCGATAACTAGGACTCTACGGACACAGCTTCATAGATTCCCTAGGACTCTTGAAGATACCAAGTTTGTCTCGCCTCGAGCCTATACCTTGGGTGGGACTGGCACTCAAGAACCATTGCAGGCCCCAAGCTAACCCTTGGCCTGGATAGACTCTCAGCGAGAGACTTACTCAACAGAAAATGCACTTAAATACAATCTTAAATAAACTATCTGAATAGATAAACTAAGAATGTTTAGAAAATAACATTCAACTTAGCCAAATGGCAACTCAAGTATTTAAAATCAAACAACTGAAGTATGAGCACTAAAGAACTCATATATAACTGTCTATGAAGCCTCTAGATACTAAGAAGAATGTCGGGAAAGCCCCCGATCATCCTAACAACTGAAATAACCAAAAGCAATAAAGAAAAATATAACCAAAGGTATCCTTTGGAAGGTAAGGAGGCTTACCAATTGACTCTGAGTGCTCAACTGGATCAACGAGGCGTTGATGCTGATCCTGATTACCTGTATCTGCATCAAAAAATGATGCAAGACAAATGTCATTAGTACATTGAATGTACGAGCATGTGAGGGGAAAAATTAAATATGACATAACCTTGAACTGACTTCTGAAAGAAACACTTACCTCAACTTTACTCAACTCATGTATACTCAACTCAATGTATAAATAAACAACGATAAATGTGCAGTTTATATAAAGCATTTAAACAGTAAATAGCAACTCAATGTATTTAAAGAAATACAATAACAACTAATTTATAAATAAAGTAATATAACTCTGTGGGAGTTTCTCTAATCGACAACCATCACTATGAGCTAATGTGATGATACAACGTCTCACCCATGCTGCCAGAACTGTACTACTCCCAAAATACTCAGCTCATATGTTTAAAACAAGAACTCTTTCTATGGTTTGAGATAATTACTCAAAAAATAGCTTAAAGGCTTCTTGGAAATTGTTGTTTCCTCTCTTGTTTAAATGTGAAAACATTTTCTCTTTGTGAATACTTAGTTCCCATATACTCTTTTTGAAGAAATGAACTTCATCTGTTACCCTTACTTAACTCAAAACTCAAGTCTTAAAACAAGTTTAAAGCATCTGCTCGTGCCAGTTGGAGGAAAGCCCGTCTTTTTTTGCCTACTCCTGGTGCCTAAAGGAAAAGATTTTTTGAAAGGACTCTAAGAACTCTATAGACTTGGCTCTTAACTTTCCTTGAATTTGAATTTATGGATTCAAGGATTGTGATTTGTGATAGGAAAGATCTCGTGATGTTTAAGAGTGTTTTTAGATAGTTAAACATGAGAAACGATCAAGAAATAACTGTCTGGAAGCAAGTCCACGACGCGGAGATGCATTTAAATATTTAATCTCGAAATTTATTTTTTAAACAGAGGAGTCTGCTTCCTCTCCGCGATGTGGAGGTGATTTTTGTGCATTGGGGGAGCAAGTACGCGACGCGGACTTGCGTGCCGAAATCTGTTTGACTTTTTCTTTCTTCATTTTCTCACCCCAATTTGCCTAAATTCGATTCTTTTTCTCAATTCCTCTTTAGATTCAGATACCCAATATATGTACCCATAATTTTAATTAAAAATAACTCTAAAATCGACACGATTCAATCAAGAACTCAACAATCCCATCAAATATGAAGAACTAAAGCCAATTTCAAGATCATAATTCAAGAAACATCATACTTACAACTTTCTAGAATGAATTTCGCTGAAACAAACATAATTGGTGTGTGGGTGAACGAAGCCAACACTATGAAAGTCTCACATACCTCTTCAGGGATCAACCCTTGTCGAAACGACTTCAATTCCGTAAGAAATCTCCAAGAACACCTTGACTTTTCTCCTCATTTTTCCTCTTTTCTGTTCTCTCAAAGCCCTAGTGTATTTCTTAATTACCTAAACTGAACTAACTTAGTTTAGACCTCAAATAACTTACTAAAAACAAAATAATTTAATTGGGTAATGAAAATACCATAATACCCTTCTAACATCCAATTTTGACTTTCCTTATCGAGATAGCCCAACTACAAATGAGTATATCTCCCTCATAGAACTCAAAATTGAGCAAACTTAGCGGCGTTGGAAAGATAATTCAAATATATTTCCTATGGTATCTTGTAGCACACCTAACTCATCCTGAGCTAGGAGTTATGGTCGTTTGAAGTTGACCCAAAACTCAAATTTAACATAACTTAAGCAAATTTCCAGATTTTCATTCTCTCCAAAAATGACTCTTTCACATTCCAGCTCTTTCACTTAGCGAGGTGTTACAAAATCATAATTCTTGGTCATAGAGATTTGAAGAAACTAATTCAAGAATCTCAAGAAAGGTTTTCTTGATTGTTCTCCTTCAAGCTAAGATTTCAAGGCTTCTAATCAAGTTCTTTTTCAAGATTCTTCAAGAACCTTGTTCTTCCAGGTATGTAAGGCTATCATAGTGTTGGACGGCTTTGTCCTTACACCCTACATCTACTTTCAAATTAGTAAAAGTGAAATCTAGATTCTACCCATAGATTTGAGTATTCTGGAGTTAAGTTGATTTTGAGTTCTTGAATTTCCGTTTCTTTTGAAATTCTATTCCTAAGTATTGAGTTTCTATATTGTTATTGAGATCCTTGAGTTGATTTGTTCATGTCTGTAATTCAACATGAACCCTATTTTGAGTTATAAATCTTGAGAAGTTTTTTCAAAGCCAATACTTGAGTTTTAAATTGAGTTTTAGAGAAAGTAAAGATGAGTTTTGAGAAAAAGTTTAAAGGTTCTATTTCATAAATAAGTAAGAGTTTCTAATGTTATTTTATTCATGTATATACATATACATATGTACCTATGTTAATTATTGTACTAGAAGATAAGTTCATAAGTGCATGTTTTCAAGAAGGTAAACACGTCTCATGTTTTGAAAAGTATTTCAAGTAATACAAGAAGTCCATTATTTTTAATGGGTGAATTGAGCACATAGTTATATTAATTATTTTGGGAGTAGTATTGAGCACCGAGTTAGGTTAGAGTCTTTTATGATTCGGAAGTCCCATAAAACTACATATCCAAGGTAGGATAGGATAGCATTGATTCTACATGCGACCCCTCACTACCTTTGAGAAGGCCAATTAGATGGATCCATAGTCACGATATCTTCCTATACCTCTGGCAAGGTATAGGATATGCCCTTACAACGTGAGGCGGGACGTTGTATCATTGCTAGGCTCATGTTAATGGTTGTTGGTTAGAGAAACTCCCCATAAGTAAAGTATATTATTTTCATGTTGCTTTCATTTTATATTTTATTATAAAGCTTAAATGGTTTTTACTTCACGTTCATGTATTGATTAAGTTAAATTGCTTTCAGTCATCCAGTTCAGTTATTTGTTTACTCAATCATATTACATACTCGTACATTCCATGTACTGATGTCATTCGACCTGCATCCTTTTATGATGCAAATACATGTGTTCATGATTATCAACAGACACTTCATTGATATCACTCTACACTCTAGTTAGCTTTGGTGAGCCTTCTTGTATTCCGGAAGACTTCATAGTTACTTTCCAGTTAGTAGTTTTGAGGTGTCGTAGGTCTTGTCCCAACACTCATCTTTATATAGTAAAGGCTTCATAGACAGACAGTTTTGGAGAGTCTTTCAGTTTCAGATATTTTATTTAAAACTTATGTTTCATACTCACTATAGTCAACAAACTTTTGAGATTTATTAAACTATTTTTAAACGTTTCTTTCAATTTGATGCTTATGTCTGCTTGCGTTAGTCTTCCGCTTGTAGTCAGCAAGAATGAGGGTTCGCTTGGGGACCAGAAATGGTTCTCGAGTGCCGGTCACGTCTGGTTGTAGGCTCAGGTCGTGATATATATATTTACGAGCAATGAACAAACACAATTTATTTATTTTTAAAAAAATCTTAGGAGTTATTGTAATATTATAATTGATATTATACCCTATTATATGGAAGTAAAGCCCTATGAGATGAAAGGTTAGATAATTCTCTTTTATCCAACAAAATGTTAACAATAAAATGTAGTAAAACTTAAAATCTAAATGAATTTGAGATTTTAAAAAGAATATTTTAAATTAATTTTATTTTTTAAAGATAGTGAAAACATTCGTTTGTAGATCTAATGAATTTTTTAGTAACTGCGGAAAGCGCGGCCAAGTTTACTTGTTTAAAAATAACTCTCTTTGCCTCTCTCTCCCCCCTAGGGATGGCAATGGGGCGGGGCGGATGCGGGGCGGGACGGGGAGGGTTTAAGGTTGTGCGGGGCGGGTTGAAGTGGGTTTTTTTTAAAATTAATGTGGAGTGGGGCGGGTTGCGGGTATATGTGATTTCATGTTGGTTCAAACTTAATTTTAACTTCTTACATATTATAAGATTGATAGAGAATTATTTATTAAAATAATTTCTTTACATAAACTGTTTTGAATGGTTAAGAAACTAGAAAGAAGAAAAAATTATCTCACTACTTGCATTTAATATTTTGTTATTACATCAAATGTAACCAATTCAAATCTACCCAAAAAAATGTTGCTGAGATATCCAAAAGAGTTATAAAACATTGTAATGTTAAAATAATGTTATAACATGTTAATTTTAGCGATTAACAGCTAACAAAATTTTAATTTCTTAAGTTGAAAACTTACTGAGCCTATTATTTGAAATGCTTTTTCCAAATTATGTGGGATGGGGCGGGTTTTTGCTGGGTGGGGCGGGGCTGGTTGAAAACAACAAAATATTTTATGTGGGGCGGAGTGGGGCGGGTTGAGATCTTAGCGGGTTTAAGCGGGTTTGCCCCACAACCACCCCGCCCCATTGCCATCCCTACTCCCCCCTCCTCCTTTTGGTTCTTTGAGTTTCTTTTTATTAATAGAGGGATATTACAACAGATATTATACACCGATGATAGACACGGGAGCAGAAGCTAATATAAGTAAATACAATTGTTTACCGGAAGATAAATGGGAAAAATTAAAAATACCAATAGTAGTAACAGGATTTAATAACGAAGGAAGCATGATCACATATAAGGCAAAAAATATAAAAGTACAAATATGGGATAAGATACTAACCATAGAGGAAATATATAACTTTGAATTAACTACAAAAGATATGTTGTTAGGAATGCCATTTTTAGAAAAATTATACTCACATATAATAACAAAAACACACTGGTGGTTCACAACACCATGTAAACAAAAAATAGGAGCAAAAAGAGTAAATAACAAAAAACGAAAGACGACAGAATGGATAAAAGGAAGTGAAAAAATTACACAAAAATTAGAAAATATAAAAGAAGAAGACCCTAAAATAGAATTAATTATATTCTCTATAGATAAAGTAAAAATAATCCAAGATAAGTTAGAATTATTATATA
>JAJOOR010010558.1:0-16677 GCA_036250505.1 Solanum acaule | reverse complement strand
TTCCATGTCTGCCTTGACGATGATCCTCCTCCTCCACCAGCACCAGCACCACCGCCACAAGACGAGTCCTTAAGAGTCTTGATTCCACCGTCACCTCGTCTTGTTGCTTGATGATCCTTCACCCCTTGATGAATCACCCTCATCACACCTTGATGCACTCTACTGATCATGTAACAACTAGTTTTCACAGTATCAGAAACACAATTCTGTTTTGTAAAAATTTCCAAGGATAACGGAATCATATATATAGAGGAAAATAAAGAGTTGCTCATGCGTTGACTAATGAAAATAACCGGCTATTACATGTGGTTAATTGGTGGTGTTTCGCCAATGAAACCGGAGATTGCTTGTGTTTGATTCCGCGTAGGACCGGCATGTGTCGGTTATACATTAAGATTTGGATTTGAACAAATCTAATTGCTGACGTAGCATTTTGGGAAAGGTAAATCAATATTGATAATGATACTATCTGGAAAAAAAAAATGAAGGATAATGATGCTAATAAAATGAGTAGGATATTTGTCAAACATGGTGGGGCTCAATCTTGTAAATTAAGTATTACAATTAATAAGATAAAATATAGTGACGTGGAATCACATACTTATCTTACATACAGCAAAAATACTTGGATATATTTCTCTTAGTAATACTATCTTCTACAAGATGTACTAGAACCTTCTACACACGGATAAAGAAAGAAAACTTTAAAAGCTCCTTAATTCCAAGTTAGTAAATCAAGATTAAACCAGTTTTATTCTAAGCTTTGTATATATTTTAGTATCTTACTGTAAAAATTGTAAAATAAATGTTATTATTATTATTACGAGGTTTTGGCTGTATATTGACTTTCCTGTTGACTATGTTAATTAATTTAGATGCCTTGATATAAATATATATTTCAAATTGCATTTTCAATTTCCTTGATAATAATGCAAGCGCAAATCAGTAACAAAGCCAGAAGCTACCCCAGTTGTTCTTGTTATTGGCATTCTATTAATTATTTTATTAGGCTTCCAAGGATTTATTTTAGTTTGACTAACGAAGATGATGATACATATTACATGTCATACTTTATTTGACATATATGCTGCATGTGTTATTATTCATCTTAGAGTAAATAACACACGTGACAGATATATTTAAGAAATGTGTAATGTGTTTTGATTAACTATGTTTTGACAGTTCCAATATTAATATGAATTCCGTTCATCTTTAATGATAATGTTCAATTAAAAATCGTACAAGTAGAGGTGTCAATATATGTATTGCACCTTCTCAGTATCACCTAACGAGGCTGTGGATTAAAATAGAAAATTAAAAAAAAAATAGATTCCAAATTAAGATTTATTGAATTACGAAATATTTATATTTTTCATTATACCAACTAAATTGATTCGAAAAAGGTCAGAAATCAACAAAAATAAGTGGACCTAGCGGCTAGCTAATGAATCATGACTAAAACTTCGGTACACCGCTTTCCACCATTAGAAGCCTACTCTTCAAGCAAACAAATTTAACCCAGGTACATTTCGCAGTAATAGTTGTACATTCCAGGAGTAACAACTAACAACTACCTGACTTGACTCCAATTTCATAGCCTTTATGGATCTTCTCCGGTACTCCGCCTCCCGCTTCCCTGCAGCTCATCCTCAGCTGCCCTTCCGTACGCCACTTCGCCGGCGGTTCGTCGCCGTTAGGTCTCCCACAGCCGACCCTTCTCTGCATATTTTTTTTCTTCAGTTATTGAATTCATATATTGACTTCAATTAGTTTGAGGTTGAGACACAAATTGATTGATTGACATATGAGTGTGCTTTTTCTTCTTCTAGGTCGCGTTTGAGCCTTCCGTTCCCGGAGCAGAAAGCCAAGTATTATAGCGAGCTCGAAGCTGCTGTTGATGTTGTCGAGCGAGCTTGTCGTCTCTGCGTTGACGTAATTTCTCCATTCATTGCGATTAATTAGCTAATTGCTCCTTCACTTCCATTTTATATGACAGTATTTGAGTAGATACAAAATTATTAACAAAGTTATTTTGAAGTAGAATAGTTGAAGGATGTTAAGACTTAAAACACAAAATTCAGAATCTAATTTGACTTATTTACTGTAGTAGTGATAGTAGAAGAGAATATTGAAGTTATGCAAAGATGATTCTCTCAAAGTTGTATGGAAATGGATTTGTATCAAACGTTTTGGA
Organism: Solanum acaule; assembly: GCA_036250505.1. Lineage (NCBI taxonomy): Eukaryota > Viridiplantae > Streptophyta > Magnoliopsida > Solanales > Solanaceae > Solanum > Solanum acaule. Next base: position 14,483 of record JAJOOR010010558.1, on the reverse strand, counting down.
AGGTATCAAATACAAATTAGGACCGGTAGTTCTCATTTTTCTGTTGGCTTAATTTGGCAACTACTGTTGGAGCTAATCAACCAAAAATATTTTGAGTTTCAAAGCTACTTTTTCATTCCACTGTCTTAGAGAGAGCTTTTTGAGTTCAATTGAAAGATATGATGAATTTTAGACTAAAGTTCTAGGAATTGGTTACAATGTGGATTCAATAAGGCATTGCTTACTGCTTTCTGCTATTCAATATGCAGGTTTTCCTATCATATAAGTAGTTTCATAGCTAATGCACATTGCTAAACTAATACTAACTTGTTCTGAGGTACTTAAAATTCAAAACTTTTGAAACAAGTTGTCTGCACCTCATCTCAAACAAGGCACACTACTCACTTAGTTTAGGTGAAACTTGCTTTACTTCTATACATCTGATTCATGAAGTGGTTGAGTTGAAATATGAGCATTTCTCCAATAGTCATCTTTTTTCTTATTTTCAGTAGTCCGTATGTCAAGTAGTGCAACCATTTTATCCACTAAGAATGGTGATCTCTTTATGATTTCTAGGTGAAGAAGTCACTGTTCTCAAGTGATGGTAGGATTCTTGAGAAAAATGACCAGACCCCAGTCACCATTGCAGATTTTGGAGTGCAGGCTTTAGTTAGCTTGGGTAAATTATACTGTATGTTCCTTTTTATTTACTGAGTGCAGTTTCAGCTATCTAGTACTTCTCCATCACTCAAAAATAAAAGAAGGGTTATTCATGGAAGTAATATGATTAAGTTATGAGTATAATTTTTGAAGAATGATGAAATCAGAATGTAGTTTTTAACAATACTGAAAATTATGGATATGATTTTTTGTGCTTACCCATTGGTTCCCTTAATTTTTCTTCTTTGTTTTATAAAGACAAATTGCCTGATCAAGTTTTTTCTTGGAGCTAAGATGAATTGTTTCTTGACTGGATTACATCCTTATTCTGATAGAGATGAACAGACTTTTTCCCTCCATCCCACTGGTGGCTGAAGAGGACTCTGCATTCTTGCGTTCAAATAATCTGGTTGGCTCAGTGGTTGATGTTGTAAAGGATAAAGCAACTTTAGGAGATGAAGTAACAGAAGATAATATTTTGAAAGCAATTGACAGAGGGGGAAAGGATGCTTATGTATTTGAGCCTGAGCCAGCCACTTACTGGGTGAGTTTCATGCTGCTTCCAAAGATATTCGCTAAGTTCATGTGATAAGAGATTAAAGTACTCCAAAGGCTTCAAACTAAGAGAAAGTTCTTGAAGGGAACTAGAATTCCTAAATTCATGTTGGGTTTGCTCTTTCACATTTTGTATGAAAAACACATTCGTCTAGTTGATGATCATTTGTCCAATTTTGTGTTGAATATAAAATTTCCTCGTTCTGGAGAATTCCAAAATTTGATTCTCTTTCTAGAATTTTGGCTAATTTAGAATTGTGTCATTAATATCTCCTGAGAAACATTTCAAGAGGTTATTGAACGGGTCGTGGTAGGTGGGAGGTTGGATGGATGGTAGAATAAATGGAAACAGTTTCCTGCCCCTTGGATAACCTTCTTTTCGTTGAAAATACGGCTTGTTTTGTACATTAACTTTTACCAGACCAAGGCTAATATTTTTAAGGCCCTCCTCACTTCTATCAATATGACATCAGGAAATACTTCCTTGTCTGTCTTTACTCTGTATTTTGTGATTAAAATAAATCAACTTTTATCGTTCATGCCCTGAACAGCTGACAAAAAGGCATGTTTGCAGTTTATACTTGCATAGTTACTTGGGCTGCACTCATAAATTTCCAACCTCGTACAGATTCTGGATCCTATTGATGGTACACGAGGGTTTGTTAAAGGTAGTGAGGCACTCTATGTGGTATGCTTCTCAATTTTCTTTCTGTTTAGTGTAATTAGTCTTTTATGTTTTGTTTCTTTTTTAAGTTTCCAAATAATTAAAGGAAAAAGCAAGAATGAGAGGAACTGGAAAAGAAAAAGCTATTTTAACATTTTGAGGTTGTTTTCCAGGGATCTGGCCAAGGTAGAGGGGGTAATTAGTTTGAGGGGTCACGTCAAACTCACTCTCTTCTTCTGCCCGTTTTGCCAATTAGTTCCCACTGGGAACTGGGAATGTAGGTGCTCAATGGAAGAGCCATATAGGGCCAAGAGTGATCAATTGAATACCCTTCGTCAGAAAATTACATTATGCATATGTGAATTATATATATTGAAAGAGAAACCTTAGGTTTGGAATTGTACCATCAGTGGTGGCAAAATTAAATTCATCTGTCCTAAACGTCTTTAGTTCTTTCTATTTCGTCTCAATAAAGTGCAGTCTGTTTCAATAAAGTGCAGTCATGTTTATTTTGTTTTGATGCAGATCTTCATTTCCTTGTAACTTTGCATCTCCTTGATGCTTTTCTAATACAATTTAATTCCTTCAACAAAAAGAGTGCAGTCTGATTCACTTATCATGAAGTAGTTAACGTTTCTGCAAATAAGAGAGCTGATAACTAAATTGATGACATCATAAACATTATTACAGTAGGTTTAAGTATTATTACTTGGTTCTATAAGAGTTTTTAGCTGCCTGGATTAGAGTTGTGTCTTTTCACCTTTCCCATGCTTATTTGGCCAAGGATATTGTATCTTTTCAGGTTGGTTTGGCACTTGTAGTTGAAGGAAAGATTGTCTTAGGAGTCATGGGCTGCCCCAATTGGCACGAAGACTGTTCTGACAATTCTATCATTGGGGTCCAAGAAAATCAAAGTTCCAGATCAGGGATCATCATGGTTTCTCATGTGGGTTGTGGAACATGGACAAAGAGGTTGTCAGACATACTAACCAATGAGTCACCTCGCACTTGGACCAGATGCTCTGTTGACAGCTGCCAAATGGTGCAAGGGGCACGCGTTACTATTCCTGAAAGTCAAACATGGAAATCTTTACCCTTGTCAGGTTTATTTGATGCAAAAACAGACTCTGAGAACATAGGAGAAGGGAACATACTTCTTCTGTCTGCATGCTGTGGGAGGTGAATCATTCTTCTCAAAAACAAATTTCATATTCTTAACATATGTGAACCTAGATAAAGAAAGGATACATAGATTTCTGATGTGAAAAGAAAGGATGCTTAGATTTGTGGTGTGAAATCTTTCTTTCCTGCTGTTCGCAGTCGTGGAAGTTTTTACCCCTATAGGGCTCCAATTTGGTTGATGAGATTCAATACAGAGGGGTTGATGATGAAATTAAAAATAAATGGGATACAATTTATCAATCAAGAGCATCTTTAATAAAATTTATCAATCAAGAGCATTTTTAATTAAAATCATTACCTCAAGTGAACTTATAATCCATGGCACTAGGATTTCATTTGTTCCAGCAAGTATTAGCTTGCTTTATCTTTTAAGTTGCTTCACTTGTTCTAGGAATGCAAACTTGCTTTCTCTTCTAAGTAATTGCAGTTGTTCTAGGAATGCCTTTAATATGATGCCCAAGAACTCTTTTCTTACAGTAGGCTAGGCTGGTAAAACTTTTTGGTGCCTGTCTTTCTTGAGTTGAACAGCACTCAATAGATACATAATTCTATAAACTGCAGGTCATGGTCTTGTAGTTACTGAGAAAGTATGTTCATTGCGTCTTGATGATGTGCGATTCAGCAACATAAAGTTTTCTGCAGACTTTGTTTATTATTGGAATGTCATTCAGTACCTTAAAAAATTAAAGCTGCCTGCGGTTGCATAACCTCTTATTTTGTCTTCATTTTCCCCCTTTTATTTGACTCGAACAAATATAGCATGTGCTGTTGTTAGATCTGAAAACATACAATCTGCGGTTCTTCTTTGTTTGTACATATACTAATCCCACACCCTTCTCTTATATATGTTTAGAATTCTACTAGAATATTTGTCATTTTCCATATATATGTTTAGAATTTGATTAGTCATTGTAACATCACAAACCTCTTCTCCAAATGAAACTAGCTCTATAATAAACTTTGGCGTCCAAGTTGGAATTTGGACTGGCACTCGGTAACAATCGTCAACTTAATGGAGAAGAGGCTTATCATTCACATCCAGAAGAGATTGAATGCTCTATTTTAATACTCTAGGAAACAGAGTGCCCTCAGAGCCATTCTTCAAGTGATTATAAAATTCATTTCCCTTTTAGCCTGAACAGCTGAGTTGTAATTACTTTTGTATTGTCTTCTTTCTTCTTCTTTTGGGGGCTGCAATCAAAGTACTATTTCAATTTTCATGATGGTTTTTGCACATTTGTTTTATTCAATTTTTGTTTCTAAATTTACAGTTTGTGCAAATATCTGATGGTGGCTTCTGGTAGAGCATCGGTTTACATTCAGGGGAAGAAGGCGACATCTATTATCAAGGTGATACTATATTCTCGAGAAATTATAAAATTAGTAGAGCAGTATGATGCTCATGTCCGTTGAATGTAGGTCTGGGACCACGCTGTTGGAATCATATGTGTCCATGAAGCTGGAGGGAAGGTATGCATTTCTCTGTTGGTTTCTTTTTTGACATACCTTCTATATCACTACTTGCCCGCCAACAGTCGCCATCTTACGGCCAGTTCTAAGAGAAGTCGGTGCTGCTGATATATCATTTATTTAATTACACAAACAGTTGTCAACTATATTGCATGTAATCAACACGCTTTTCATTTTTTTCTTTAATAAAAAGAATAAGTCATGTAAAGTACACCCTCTGGTATTGCAGATTTAAAGATATAGCTTTTATCTTTTCCTTTTTAGTCTGGATATAGTATTTTGAAGGCATATCATCACTGCTTTAAAAGAAATTTTTAAAAAATGAGAACTAGTCAAATTCTGGAGGTTGACTCTCTTGCTTGACTGATTCATGCTTTGATTGGCTTGCCTTGAAAAATTATATTATCTGAAGAATTGAGTGAGGGTCCTAGATAGTGATTCATGAAACCTAAAATTCCATGTTAGAAGACACAAACTTTATTTACTTATGAAGAATCACTAAGTGACAAGAGGCTCGCTTTATAGCTTTATATCTTGTTACTTTAATTCTCAAACTTTCTCGTATGTTTAAGAAACAATCAACCCATAATTGATTTGAAAGATCTGGGACACTGCAAGAGATAGTAGCAACGGGAAGAGAATGTGTTATCCTACATTACACCACCAACTGCTTTCCACTTATCTGCTTACTGAAAAGTAGTTCACAACTTCATATCCAGGCATTTATATTTCCTGACGGCTGACACTAAGCAAATGCATGAAGCAAAAGATCTTTTTTCCACTACTCGATGCAGTATTCACTGGCATCAATTTTCTTTCTTCTTATGTTCTATCTACATAATTGTTCTGCATATGACATTGTTCACTTGGACCCAAAGCAGAGGCCCACCTTTTAAGAAGCTATGATCTTTGTCTTCGATTCTACTCCTGGTTATGACTTTGACTTTATCCCAAAAGATAAGCAAGACTAGATAGCTCAATTTCCTGGTTATTTACTGTGCACCTTGCTTGTCAGGTGACTGACTGGGAAGGAAGTTCACTTGATTTTGCAGCAGATCAAACTGAACGGAGACTCATCTTTCCTTCAGGCGGTGTTATTGTGACTAATGGGAGCTTACATAGCAAGATTATTGGAATGATCTCTTCAAATTCATCCGTTCTTTGACAGGCCTTTTGGCATTATTGTGACAAAATCAACAGTCAGATACTAATGGAGATTTCCGCCAATTCATCAATTGTTTAATGACACTTGCATTATTTTGACGAATCACAGCATATAGTGGTATACATATCAACGTCTCTCCATTTTCTTCCTCCCAGTGGTCATCAGTACCTCTCTGTTGTTTCTCATCAATACTTGTATCTTTCTTCTTCGGTCTCTATGGATGGATAATATACTGAAATGCTGTGGAGAATGTGATTCATGACTGCAGTCAGAATGTATAGCTTATAAATCTATTTTCTTTTTGTTTCTTCCCTTCACAAAGTGCTCCGATGAAGTGAGGATATTTCTCTTTTCATCTGTACTGCAGTCAAAATCTATAATCATCCAAATACTTTCATTTTCAGTGAAGATCTTTAACAAGGTTTAAAGTTCCAGGCGAAATTTCGCCATTCCAAGTTGAAACTTGTCGAGCTGTGTCAAATATCCAGGCCTTCATTATTAACCTATTAGTCGTGTTATTTTTAAATTATTTGATTTTTTTCTTCCACCGTTTTTAATTGGACGAAAGAAAACAACATACACATAGTTTCCTAGTCCAAACCAATGTTGGAAAACAGTGAATTTGACAACTTGATGTCCCCTTTGTGAAGTAGGAAATCCCTCTTTTCTTAGGATTAGAATTCAAATCACAAGTATATATGCCCTCATAGAATGTACAAAGTCTCAAAAATACCGCCAATTCACATCAAAGCTTCATATATACTCTATCCCCTTCTCTCTATGGATAAATTAATGTAACTGTTTGGTTTCAGCGAAAGGGCGATACCACAAGTGGAAGTCTGTGATTGCTGCAAAAAGGTTCAACACTTTGTGATGAACAAGTTGTACCACAATCCCTGCATCAACAAGTTACAAAAGGCAAGCAACAATAAGTCAACTTTGTTTGTGTACGAGAAATCGAAATTTGAGGTCACAAAAGAACTTTTTTATGAGTGTATTTTTTCTTTTATTTTCCCTTTTGGATATTATGTAGAATTACCCCTTCAGAATAGTAATGGATTATTTCTGTTTTATTCGATTAGTCTTGAAATCAAGATACAAGTTTTTTTTGGTTTCAAGATTAATGTCAACGCTACGTCAATTTTATTTTTTCCGTGATACGAAACGTGATATTCAATCATAAAAGTTTTTTTCTCACCCAGAGACAGAAATTGGTGAACTAGGAGGTGCATAGATATTATCGTAGTACATGCAATGTTGTCTTCCTTAAGATACAAATCTAAAACCTAATCGATAACACTTGCTGACTTCATATTGTATTTTTGTCCAGCAGTTCATAACAATTTGTGAGATTTGTAAGTTAATTTTGGATATGGAAACTTGCTAAAGGGCATAGATTTGAATTTCAAGGTCTTACAAAACGGGAAAACCTCCCCTCTGTAGCTATGCCAAGTAACAGTTGTTGGACGTTGAGAATGTTAACACTAATTTGTATTATCAAATACCAAGAACATAATAGCTCTCATAACAGCAAACTACCTAGATCAACAAGAGTGGTACTCTTTTTCCAGCCAAAGCTACAGATCTCGAATTGCATCAGACCGTGAGTCTACTACCTCTTTGCTTCCTAGCTAGGTATTTCCTACTCTTTTATATTCTACAACGCATATGTGGGACAAACAGAATTGTGAAACATGATGTTGGGACAGAAACAACTTACAAGATTAGTTCTGTATCTTAAAATGGTTGCTCAACCATCCATATCTGACGTGTCATTCACCATTAATCTTTGCCTGCATCCTTCACATTTTTCTTGCGAGCCTCAACAGCAGCATCTGCCTCCGGTGACTGGAGTTTCAGTTTTTCAAAATCCTTCATGAAATAAAATGGATAACACTTCAAATAGCGTTTTGTCAACCTTATTTCTCACCATGCAGTCCTTAAATAAAGGATGCACTTCCATATTTGTAAGGTATAAGCTAATTAAAAGATGGCATCATAATTTAAATGTTTGTTTATATATTATAATAATATCTGCTTACTGGGTTAGGATTTCCCTATCGAGAAAGATAACCGACAGTATTTGCTCTATAGCTACTTGATTCTTTAGTCCATTAAACCATGTAGAACAGTGCAAGGACTGAGTAACGTTAATAGCTTTTCCCCCCAAACTTATGTTGTTCACAATATAATTGAAAAATACATTGGTGGATTCCTAGCAGAAGCAAAGAAAAAAAAATCACCAGGAGATTTTTTCTCATCTTACTTAAGCCTTGGAGGCAAGAGTTACTTGGTACATGTGTTGGTGGAATAATCTAGGTGTGTACAAGCTGGCCAGACACCATCTCATTAAAAGGAAAAACACTGTGAAGGTTGCCAGACAATGGTAACATAATATACTAACCAGTTCAGATACATATTCACTGGTCCTTTCACCTTGAGGCACATAATTTTGAGCTTCACTTCAGCACACTCTTTTGATCCTTCGGTTTTTCATTTTTATCTGGATGCTCCGCAAATTTGATTACTATGGCATTGACTAAAAAACTTCTGAACAAAATACTTGCATGACACAATTACTCAGCTACAAATAGACAATTACAACTTGAAAGAGAAGGACATAAACTAAGAGTGAAGAACATTACCAGCAGCTATCACCAGTGAGGACTCATGAAGCAGTTCTTGGTCCAGTTGTTTGGAACTAATGCACTGCAGTTGACAGCAACTAGTCAGCAACCATGTATACACGTTAATGTGTGTATACACGTCAATACATATTCTCAAAAGAGTTTCAAGCCAGAGTGACACTAAAAGACAGAGGAGCTAGAAGAGAGCGAGGTTGCCAAAGCGGAAGAGAGACATGAAATCATGGTAATTTTGGCAACCTTGAAACCTACTTGAGATCTTTTTTATATAGCCAAGAAATACCCGGGGGCGTGGCGTATGGTTCAAACCTTGGTGTTTGGTGGACAATGGACCCGCCCCTCTACTCTTCTACACTTAAATACTAGGCTTTTGTCTGCCGTGGATTCAAACACCTTATGTGCAACTAATCCACACATTTCGATACTGTGCTCTTACCACTAGACCAAGAGCGAGAAGTGCATACAACCTTATTGATCACTAGGGATATGTTTACACATGGTCTGAGCAAACCAGTCATCCTTTGACGACTGCAAAAGAAGGAAGCTTACATACTCCAGAGGTTTCAACTTCTAATAATATGCAAACATCGACATAGAAGTATATATGCTTCATAGTTTTATAACTAACGAATGTAGAGTACTGGTGAGTTAATCGAGAAGATAGCATTAGCATGAGGTTCTTTTTATATTTTTACAGATCAGAGTAACACCTAATTATAATTGTGCTTCCTGACGGGGAAAATGGTACGCTTAATCATAGCAATTAAATCAGTAGCTTTGTCAAATCTGAGAAAATGGGCACTGAAATATATCATAGGGAACTTTTGATAATTGAAAAGTGATGAATATTACGGATTTTAGTTAGATTGACTTTTGAACCAAGGCTATAATCATTATGATCATCAAGATAAAGTGTTAATACCTCTATTGATAAAGGTATCCAGAGCATCAATCTCAAACACTGGAAGTTTACTATGTCGTCTCGACCTTCAATAGTTCCAATTACCAGAAATCATTGCAGGAACATTGACCATCTGCAAAATGATGAAACCTGTATGCATCCCGTACAATAATGGCTCGATCTGCAACCTTCGACACACACTTTATCCAATTGTGGCAGTCATTGCAGACGCGAAGATTATTCATCACTCGTATGGGAATCATTTCAGGCAAGCTTAGAAGTCCAAATGCAATAGCTAACTTTTCACTGTGAATATAAGCAGTTGGATCTTTTTGTCCCAACTCCAGATCATTCCAAAGACTATTATTGTCTTGAACATAACCAATCATAACTACCCGTTTATTTAGTTCCTCCACAAAGTCATAGATATGATTTGCTAGTGGATGGAGTCTATCCCCAACAAAAAATGCATGGATAGTGGTTTTAACTTCAATCCAGCTACGACCTGGTTCTTTTTTAACACCTCTATCTTTCATCAGTAGCCTTGTCTGGTTCCGAGAGTCCCATCTTCCAAGAACTGCATATAGGTTTGATAATAAAACATAAGTTGCTGAGTCTTGAGGCTCCAATTCTAAGAGGCGGTGACCTGTCTCTTCCCCTATTTCAATGTTCTTGTGAACTATGCAAGCACTTAGGAGGGTCCTCCAAACCATTGCATCAGGTTCTACTGGCATCGTCTCCACAAACTTCATTGCACGCTGCAAATGGCCAGCTCGTCCTAAAATGTCTACAACAGATGCATAATGTTCTAGTTTTGGCATTAAACCATAATCCTTACTCATTGAATTGAAATAGCAAAGTCCCTTATCCACTAAACCCACATGGCTACACGCTGATAAAACACCCAAATAAGTGACATGGTTTGGCTTCACACCAAGATGTCTCATCTCCTCAAACAGTTCTATAGCTTCATTGCCACATCCATGTTGAGAATAGCCTGTTATCATGGCATTCCATGAAACATCATTTTTATTTTGCATTTCAAGGAACTCTTTCCTGGCATCCACAAGGCTTCCGCACTTCGCATACAATGTGATCAGGATATTGGAAGCTTCTGTTTCGGCATTATAACCAGTCTTTATTATTCTAGCATGAATCTGCTTCCCCTGTTTAATATTAGTGGTATTAGCAGCGGCACTAACAGCAGATCCATATGTGAACATGTTAGCCTCCACTCCATCTCCGTGCAATCTAGAAAATACTTTTAATGCTTCTTCACAAAATCCACTTTGGGCGAATCCTGATACCAAGCCATTCCACGAAATAATATCTTTTGTATCAATTTTGTCAAATGCCGCATATGCATCTTGTATTTTGCCGCATCTCGCATAAAGAAAAATCAACGCATTGCCTATTGAATGATCTAATGAGTAGCCTGACATCACTGACTGTGCATGGATTTGTCTCCCTTGATAGAGTGCTTGAATGCCGGCACATGCGCTGATTGCACTTGCAAATCCTATGTTATCAGATCGAATACCATGGTCTTGCATTTTTCTAAAAAGTTTAAGAGCTTCAACAAAGAAGTCATGCTGAGCATATCCAGCTATCATAGATGTCCAAGATACAACATCTTCCTCATTCAGACGCCAAAAGATTTTCTCTGCTGCATCCAATTTTTCATGCTTTGCATACATATCTATAAGCACACTACACACATAAACATTCTGACAAAAGCCAGTTTTCAATACTTGGCTATGTATTTGTTCTCCAAGATACAGAGCGCCAACAGATGTACAAGTTCTCAATATACTGGGGTATGTGTATTGATTAGGTTGTAGCCCTTTAAACTGCATCAGTGAAAAGATTTTGAATGATTCATCCAAATCACCCATCTGCCCATAACCCACGAGCATCACATTCCAAAGAACAATGTTTTCCATCTGGCTTCCGAGGAAAAAATTATGGGCTGTTTCAATGTCGGAGCACTTAACATAAAGGTCAAGTAAAGAACCTTCAATAATGCTATCTGAGCATAGACCTGCCTTTGTTGCATAAGAATGCAGTTGTCTTCCCTTCTGAAGAGCTCCTAATGATGCACAAGCACCCAAGAGGCTTGCAATTGTAACACAGTCAGGTTTTAATGAACTTAACTGCATTTTCTCGAATAACTGTAGAGCCTTATCACTGAATCCTTTCAAAGAGAGACCAGAGATTAGGGAATTATAGGTTACTCCATCCTTATGCGGCATTTCAACAAATACTTTTTCTGCCAATGTTAAGTATCCACAGCGAGAATACAATGTAACAAGGGAATTACTAACAAAAACATTAGATAAAAATCCCCACTTATAGATGCTAGAATGGAGCTGTCCCCCCAAATTAAATGCTTCTATCTTTGTGGATGCACTTATAACACTCGAGAAAACATATGGAGTCGGAATAACTCCAAATGTACGCATATCCTTATATAGGAGAATAGCATCCTCTTCTCGGTTGTTCTTACAAAAACCAGATAACATGGCAACCCAAGACGAACTATCCCTTACCAGCATATCCTCAAAGACTAGCTTAGCAGAATCTACAAATCCATTTTTAGAATACAAATCAATCAAACGGTTAGAAACAATGAGCTGCAAGCCAAGACCATGGCGTGTAACCAAAGCATGAATCTGTTCAACACCCCGGAAACGAAATGCAGCCTTGTTATCACTGCAAGCTTGCAGAACTTCAGAAAATGTGCACTCATCTGGATTAACATCTTCTCTTATCATTTGGGAAAACAAATTGAAAACTTCATCATTTCTTTTTATCCGTGAAAAACCAGACAGTAATTTATTCCAGCAAGACACATTTCTAATTCCTATTGGCAAATTATCAAATATTTGCAATGCACTCGATAAATCTCCATCAGCAACATAACTATCAAGAAACCTAGCACCAATCCTATAGTCATCGCCAAATCCCAATGTCAACAACTTCCCTTGTAGTTTCTTGGCATCTACAATTGACCCTTCACTCAAGCAACTATCTAGTAGGCTTAGATAATAAGTATGATCAAAATACCCATTATCTTTCACTACCCGCTGATGAACAATAGATGGATAATATTCATTTTCTTCATCTGAACAATCATCAAGAACCAGTGAATTTATACTTGCACAACTAGTAAAACTACAGTTCTTCAATCTAATTGGTTTACCATATTGAAAACTCCAAATTTCCTGCAAATTAGAAAAGAAAAGAAAAATATTTGGGAACCGAAAAAGTAGCTAACTTGACACAACAAAACAAAAAAATAATAAAGAAAGAATTTTTCTTTAAAGGTTTTACCTTGCGAAGACAATCAGAAGACTTGAAAAGGGATTGAATAATTTTCATCATCTATTTTGCTCTATTCTGGGTTTCCACTAAATTCATCTTTTGAAAACCTAGTTGACCTCCAATTTGTTTTCTCCTCTTCTTTGTGGTATCTGAGCAAGGTTTTAAACAACATTTTTTTTCTTCAACAATTTATAAGATAGAACAATCCTTAATCAAAATACACCTTCAAATTACAAACTAAATTTTAAAAAATAATATCAAGTTGTAAGTTCAAGCTCAAGCAACAGTTGAAGAAACAAATAGCAGGCAATGTAATCTGAAAACCCTCATTATTTGCGAGTTATAAATCCACAAAGAAAAGACACCTCGAAAAAAATTGAAATATTTTCTACTATATATTATGGGTTAGAAAATGTATTTTCTATATTTAAAACTTCAGTTAAAAACGTTTCTTTTTCCTAATAGATGAGTATATAAAATGTTGAGTAAATTTTAGGTTTAGCAAATATAAAAAATTATATTTGTATTTTTATAGTTTGTATAATTGCGCTCCATAACAAATTTTATGTATGCTACTCCCTCTGTCCCAATTTATGTGACTTACTTTCCTTTTTAGTCAGTTCTAAAAAGAATGATACATTTCTATATTAAGTAACAATTTAACTATAAAATGTCTATTTACCCTTAATGAAATGATTTACAGTCATACAAATTTCTATCATTCATTTTGGACCACGAGTTTTAAAAATCTTCATTTCTTTCTTAAACTCCGTGTCGAATCAAACTACCTCACATAAAATGGGAAGAAGGAAGTATTAAGCATCAGATTTGTATAAATCGCTGGCAGACCTTTCATTTGTATAAAAGCGCAGCGATTGTATATGCATGTCAGTTAGATAATTGTATATATGTAACTATTATGTATATGTATCAATGATTGTGTTTGTATATCTGCATAAAATTTGAATTTGTATACAATTGAATCGAAATAAAACATTTGTATGTCAAATCTCTCTCTTTCGCTTTATACAAACACAAATTATACAACAATGTATAATTTGTGTTTGTATAAAGCAAGAAAAAGAGAAAGGCAAAAGAGAACTGGTAGGGGAAGATCTGTATTTGTATAATATAAGTGTATATGACGAAAATATATGTATTTATATTTGTATATACAATTTTCTCTCGCTTTTCAAACACAAACGCAATTTATACATTTGTGTTTGTATAAGGCGAGAGATACGAGTGAGAGTGGCGAGCAAGATTCTTTGGGGAAAGAGGCGAATGACAAATGTTTGCTACGGATTACAGTTAAATGAAACTGTGGTTATAACACTTAATTTGAATTATTTTATATAAATTTTCCCTAAAATGTTTTTAATAAAATAAGAAGTTGTGCTGAGCACGTGCGGAGAACACGTGAGAGTCTCTGCCAATTTCAACCGTCGGAACTCCAGCCGTTGCATTATAAACCATGTACCTTTCGCAGTAATTATTGTACCTCGATGGATCTCCTCCGGTGCTCCGCCGTCCGGTTTCCTAGAACTCATCTCCGACGTCCATTCCGTACGGAAATTCGCCTATGCTTCGCCGCCGTGAGGTCTCTCACAGCTGATTACTCTCCGCGCCGCTGCTAAAAATTCACTTTCCTTAACCGATTCTAAATTTTCACTCTTTCTGCGTTTGCAGGTCGAGTTTGAGTTTTCCGTTCCCGGAGCAGAAAGCCAAGTATTATAGAGAATTGGAAGCTGCTGTTGATGTTGTCGAGCGAGCTTGCCGTCTCTGCGTTGATGTAAATTTCTTTTATTTAGCTCACTACTTATATCGATTACTTATTATCGAAATGGAATGAGTCCGAGTAGAAGGAATCCTTACAAAGGCTGCATACAGTGTGTTTGGTTGATTGATTGTGTTAACTTATTATTTGAGGTGCATTTG
>JAJOOR010010556.1:0-35068 GCA_036250505.1 Solanum acaule | reverse complement strand
CTTGGTCCGGCTACTTGTGTATAATTTACTAACCCTTACCTTTACCTCATATTAGACATCACATCGATGTTTGGCTTAGTTATTACTTCGCACCAATCAACACTAGCCTATTAGATAGTATCACACTAAATCTATGTTGGTAATTTTTTTCTTATTAATTACCTCCTTGGTCCGGCAAGTAGCAACAAGGCGAGTTCTAACGTGTGCACTCGTTAAAAAGACTTTTAAACAAAAGAATTATCAATGCATGCAACAACACTATTCAAAAATTGCTTAGCTACTATTCATACTTTGTTAATTGCTCATGGTTCCCACAACCCTAGTTGTGGAGTTTAGTTACCCATAATCATATGCACACAATTCATTGTTTTAGATGAAAGAATTAGGAACTTACGTAAGAAGAATAATAAACCCAGAAATTCAACTTGAATTACAACACCAAAATCTTCAAAACGAACTTAGGAACTTAAGAATTGCTAAAGTTACAAGTTAATCTCCCAAGCCAAGAACTAAAATAAAATTAATAAAATCTCACCCCCAAAAACGAGGTTTACATGCCCTATTTATAGAAAACAAGTCCTAAATTAAAAGGGAAACAAAATAAGGAAAGTTTGTTCAGGGACGCGTCTTCATTCCACGAGACTGACTCACAGACAGTCAATGGATCTACAGTCCGTGAGTACCTTCCATCAGTCAGGACTTAGAAAATATTTCCGCTTCCAAAAACCAACTTCTCTGAAGCAAACGACGGAACTGCAGTACGGACCGTAGATCGATCTACGGTCCGTCAATCACCCTCCGTAGCTCCACACTTAGGATCTTCAAAAATCAGAGACTAGAACCCTCGTAGTATCAATCTACGGATCAACAGTACAGTCCGTAGAACAATCTACGGGCCGTCAATGGTCACCGTGGTTCCACACTTGGTTAGATTTCCCTGATTTGCCTTGCCTGCTGATCTACGGCCACCATCTACGGAGTGTCAATGGACCTACGGTCCGTAGATCACCTCCGTAGATGCCCTTTTCTGCATTTCTTTCAGCTGTCTCGTTACTTCCGCGCCTACTGATCTACGGCCACCATCTACGGAGCGTCAATGGATCTACGATCCGTCAATCACCCTCCGTAGCTCCACACTTAGGATCTTCAAAAATCAGAGACTAGAACCCTCGTAGTATCAATCTATGGATCAACAGTACAGTCCGTAGAACAATTTACGGACCGTCAATGGTCACCGTGGTTCCACACTTGGTTAGATTTCCCTAATTTGCCTTGCCTGCTGATCTACGGCCACCATCTACGGAGCGTCAATAGACCTACGGTCCGTAGATCACCTCCGTAGATGCCCTTTTCTGCATTTCTTTCAGCTGTCTCGTTACTTCCGCGCCTGAACATCTTTTCTGCAAAAGATGATAAAAACACATAAAGACCAATACAAAAAGGCCCTAGACACACACAACTTGTAATTGAAATGTATTAGAAATACCGTAAACTCACGGTATATCATCTATGCAACTTCATTTGGCCTCATCATAGCCGTACTTTCATGTTCGTTCAATTGAGAGCACTATTCAAGTCATCAGTATTGATCAAAACCGAGACTCAAATTTTTGCAAAAGAATAGCCACATTCAACTCATGAGGGGTGGCAAAAATGTGCAAAAAATTCAAAAAATTTCGAAAGGGTCAAAATCATTTGCAATTAAAAACAAAAGAGAGCCATGAGCTAAAACATCCGCAAAAAGCAGTTTACAAACAATTTTAAATAGAACAGCCCAGATATAAGCACAAATGCAAGCAAAAAGTAAGTAGCACACACAGATGGGCCTCACCCCACCACAAATAAAAACATTTGTCCTCAAATATATAACAATAATCCAGAGGTCAAATTAAGTAAAGACAAAGATAAGGCTAGAGAATAATCCTAGTTAGGTAGGTGTTTCGATTTGGAATTCTTCAATAAATGTCACATAAAGTAGAAGGTATGTTGGGGACGTTTAGTGCACTTCTGAGTGATTCATTAAGCTCAGTACAACTTATCTTAGCATTCCAATGCGCCTACCTTAAATCCACACTTTCGACTGACTAATCAGCTATCATTTTGTGCATTGCCCTACAGCTTATCCAGTTTGTTCCTGTTCGGTGACAGCGCTTTGACTTCTGAGTGATTCGGCGCATCGCCAAACACTACAAAACTTCTCAGCAACTGTGGTTGTTCAAACGGCAGGTAACCCTCGAGCTCGCCGATCAGATGGGTGAATCGCCGAAAATTTCCTGAGCTCGCCGAATTTTACATATTCTAGGCTTAGAGAGTGCCTTGAGTCAAATGGTGAAATAGCACTGATCATCGGTGCCTTCGGCAACTCGCCGACTAGGTCTGCTGCTCGCCATTCTACACATCTTTGGCACCTACCACACTTCAATCTGCAAGACTAAAACACTATTATTTGTACTAGTCCGCAAATATAAGATAATATGGGGTTTTGAGTTGCCTCCCAAATAGCGTCTTAGTTAACGTCGTAGCACGACGCAAGTCAGCGACTATTCTTCATCCTCGGAGTTGCCCATGTTGTAATTAGGCGAGTCCTCGGTGAATGATGGGTAATGGCCTGATATCAAATGGCCGATTTGAGCATCCTGTAGCTAAATGGTCATGGAATGAGAGGCTGACGCTTCGTTTAGCATTTCAATGTTCTCCTTTATCTCATTTAACATCTTCTCATGTGGCTCAATTTTTTTTTGAATTAGTGACGGAGCTTCATCATCTTGCACATTTCTCTACTTTCTCCCATGTTTACACCCTCGAAGGGAGGAGTGCTTTTCTTCTTTCATGGCTTGTGTTTCCAATTCCGTGACTCGGGTTGATAGAACACCCAACTGGGTAACTAGTGCATCCCACTCCTGCTTTCTTTTTGCTTCTTTGTTGGCTTCCACCATGCCATCTAGGAGTTTTGCTACCACTTCATAGGGCTGGTGTAGCATGCTGCCCTCGAAACGTTGATCAACTATACTTCTATTCTCATGTCCTAGACCTCGATAGAAGCACTCCAGTAGCCCCTTATCCATCATTCCGTGAGATGGGCATGGTTGCAGCACCGCTTGAAACTTTAGCCACATTTCTTGAATTGTTTCATCCCCTTCCTGTTTAAATGGCAGGAGGTTGTCCCTGAGGTACAGTAGTTTTAGAAGGTAATGATCTCTATGATATCCATAATGATTTTCCATCCTTACTTCCTGTTCTGATATTCACGCTAGCAAAACAAAACTACAATTTAGATTAGTATAACTAAAACTAGGAAGAATCAAAAAAATTATTTAACTACGAATTCCCAAATAACACCACTCCCCGGCAACGGCGCCATTTTGATGCTTATCGTGACCAACGACACTAACCCAAGGTATAAGTGTCTACGATCATCGATAGTATAGTAACCCATCTAAAGGTTGGGGTAGTGTCACAAGTGAGTGGTTTTGAGAATTGATAGAAAAATAAAATTAAGCTCTAACTAGTCGTAGCTAAAGACATTAACGAACAAAAACATGGTAAATTAATGGTGGTGACACAAAAGTGTCAAATATCAATTGGGGGTTTTGTCACAATTAGTAAAAATAGCAAAAATTAACAAGAAAATCAAGTATGGGGAAATGTTCTTGGGGTGTGACCGTAATACAAGTTGAGATAAATCGTTGGGTACATGGTTTCAATAGGAAATTTGCAAGATAACACTGACTAGGCTAAGCTTTAGATGGAAATAAGTTCCCTCTCGGGCAACTTACCCCGTTTCAAATGGGTTCCTCTTGAACACCCATTTGCCGCATGAAGACCAACCTACGCCTTACCCCACTCACTCTCTCAAGCTGAGTGTTAGGATATGGGACTAGGGCTAACCCTTTTGGGCAGAACCTCATGTCGACCCACTCCTTAGACCATCAGTTTAGTGGTCTTGATTTCGCGACCTCCCTCTCGGGCAAGCCGAAAACACATGGGTGGTTTTGTATATGCAACTACAAACCCATTAAATTAAACCACAACCACTAGGTGAAATCACCATTAAAATACATCTACCCTATCAGCAAGCAAGACCCAACAACAATATCAACACATATTTGTTAAATCACACCCTAAGAATGAGGGGTTTTAGCCACACATCAAGAAATAACAAAATACACCTAAAATGATACTAAAATCAAATGGGTATAAGAAATTAAACCTTGATTTAAGTAAAGGAAGAAGAATGGAGAAGACTCACTTCCAACTTGGGGAAGATGAAATCCTTCTCTCGGCCTTCAGGTACCTCTACGACTGTTCCTTCTAACACCCCAGGTTCTTCTACTGCTGCACTGCCTCCTAGACCTATTGTTGCTGTTGTTTCCCGAACTCCGCTCACTCGGGCTTTATTACTCTGGATGGGACAGCTTACCCATTCTGCCAATCGTCAAGCTGCCAGACTCGAGGCCTTCATTCCGAGCATGATTTAGATTGCCCTGGCTAATGTTGTGACACCATTGAGCGCTACCGTTGATGCCATTACGGCTAGGATAGCAGTGTATGAGCGTGGCCAAGGGGCCACCGAGGAGGTGACGACTTTAAAGGCCGTTATTGTTATGTTGAGAAGCGATGTGGATCAACTGAATTCCACCAACATGTCCATGATTTTTGCGATGGTGGAGATCCCAGATGTACCAGATATGCCTCCGGCTACCACCGGAGATGAGGTTAGAGTTGAGGAGGCAGCCGATCCCGAGTATGAGGTGGAGACGGATGAGGAGATGCTTGAGATGGCTGAGGAAGCTTCGTATGAGGGCCTTACTGAGACTAAGGAAGCCATGGTAAATGCAGTTGTGCAAGCTTCGCTAATCCTAGTGCAGCTACTGTTCCTTCTGAGTTGACACCGGACACTAATGCCCAAGTCCATATTGATGCACCGGGCACTGATGCCCCGACAGGTGGAGTGACTGAGTAGACATGATACCTTCTTTACCTCCCTCTGTGTCTTACTTTATTTTGCCTTTTGGATATTTTTGTTTGCATTTGAGGACAAATTATTTTATTTGAGGTGGGGTGAGGCCCAACTTTTGTGACTGGTTTTGTATATATATATGGGTTTTGAGCTATAATTGTGTGTTACACTATTTTTGTGGATGATTGAGCTTGTGGCTCCTTGTTTTTATTTGCAAATTATTTTTGGACTCTTCCGAAAAAATTGTGCCACCACTTGTTTGTATTGAATGTGGTTGTTCTCTTGCAAATTTCAGTATCGGTTTTGATCAATATCGATGACTTGAATAGTGCTCATAATCAAACAAAAATGAATGTGTGGCTACGATGAGGTCAAATGAAGTTGCATAGACAATATGTGAGCTTTTTGCATCTCGTTGTGACTAGCCAAGTATTGAATTGAGTCTCTTGTGATGAACATTGCACACTAATGAAAGTGTGGAGTCTTGTTTAACATTGGTTTCTATACCTTGTGATGAGCTTACCGTGAACCATGTGTGATGACACCTAGAATTTGCCCCGTTGGTCTGGTTGACTAAGTGATGCAATCTCTTGATATGATCTTAGGAAACTTAGAAGAGTGTGAAACAATTTGACATTATACCTCTTTTCTTGCCTACCTTGTGAGTGTGTGAACTCCGTTTGAACACCATTTGAGCCTTAACCTTTTCTTGGAAGAAACTTGATGAAATTGTGACATTTCTTGATCCATTACCCTTAATCCTCATGATTTGTGGTTTGTGTGAATAGTCAACTTAGGCCAAAAGCCTAAGTTGGGGGTGTGGTGAAAAGAGAAGGTAAATCAAGAAGTGCAAGAAAGTCCCCTTTGACCCATGGTTTTGAGAAAAATGGAACCCCTCCATATAAAAAAGAAGAGAGAGAAAAAGAAGGAAAGAATGAAAAGGTTGTGAAATAAAGTTGTGAAAATGCAAGAAGAAATGGGGTTTCCAATAGTCCATAGAAAGTGAATAATTGGGTGACTTGTGAGCACGAATGAAAATGATGAAGAAAAGGAAAGAAGGTGTTTTTCACACCACATTTCATGAGGACTATAACCACTGAGCCTAAATGAACATACCTTTGCACTCAGCCCCGTTACAAGCCTTGAAAAGAACTTTTTGATCTTGAGTGAGCTGAAACAAGGGTTGATTAGAAAATACGGGCAAGCCTATGGGTGAAATCATGCATTGTGTTCATCTTTGTGAGTGTGAGCGTTGCATTTGATTCCGAAGCTTTAAATTGTGAACTATTGTGTGTGAATATGGAATCATTCTTTGTGTGAGGGCATTTGAGTACCTTTGTTGAGCTTGAACTTGCATTTGAAGCAAGTATTGTGACCTTGAGAATCTTTGATAGTGGTGAGACACAACTTGAATCTCTAAGTGCACAATTGATCTTTGCATGACTAAATTGAGTCTTTTTGTGTGCATTCATGATTGAGCCTTGTGCAGCACTATTTGAGACATTCTTTTTAAGCTGCTGAACTTGAGTTTTACTTGAGGACAAGCAAAAGTTTAAGTTGGGGGTGTAGATGAGTCCACGATTTAGACTCATTTAGGGCTTCATTTTAATAGATTTAGTGTCCTCAAATGCATATTTTGTGCCAATAACTGATGTAAATCCTTGATTTTCAGGTATTTGGATTGAGGAACAAAGCATGGACACTAATGAGCAAAAAGGAACAAGGCAACTGAAAGAGCAAAGAAAAGAAGGCCTGAGGATCGCCTAATCCATTGGGTGAGTCACCGAATGCCATTGTCTCACCTAATGTTCCAGTGTGCCAAGCCTTGAAGGAGAAAATCAGGTCAGCGATAAAAATGAGCAGTCGGCAAGTCGCCAAAATGCAGTGTTATATCGCCTAAAGATTTAGAACATGAAGATGATGAAGGCCAAAGCAGAAAGGCGATGGAATTGACCAAAGGGAGGATCACCGAGTGGATCGGCGATCCCGACTTATTGCGCTGAATGGTCCTTCGCAACAAATTTTTGGCGACTATAAATACATGTTTGAATTTTTAGTTTAGTATCATTCTTTTATCAGATTTTTAATCTAGCTTTCATTATTATTCAGTTTTCAAGTGAGAGAGCTTAGAACTGAGTATAGAGACAATATTTCCTTAGCTTTGAAGATTTCCATTTCTAAGAAATTGGAAGTGGGTGTTGAAGATTCTTCATCTTAGACCTTTTTAAAGACAATATTAAGCTTACCCAGTTGATGGAAACACAATTTGGTAATGATTTTTACCTTTTTATGTGTCTAGCTAAAACCCTAATTCTTGGGGTGTGATTATGTGATTATGGGTTGATTTAGTTGTTGGGTATTGTTAATTGATAGTGTAAATGTTGTTTAAAAGTGATTTCATTCAATAATTGTGGCTTAATCTAAAGGGTTGTAGTTGCAAATGCAACTCTACCTTCGTGTTTTTGGCTTACTTGAGAGAGAGGTTTTAAACTAAGATTACTGATTTGATGGTCTGTGGGTATTGGGTTGTCATGGGTTCAGCTCGAGAGAGTGAATCCAAAATCCTTTTCCACACATTCAGCTCGAGAGAGTGAATGGACTAAAGCGTAGGCTGTTCTTAATTGCTACTTATTGGTGTTCGAGAGAAACTAATTTGATTCAGGGTTAATTATTCAAGAGAAAGTTTATCCCCACTAAAGTCTAGCTTATTCACTGATTTACAACTATTCACTATTAATTGAAATCACCCATTTGTCTACCTTATCCCATAATCCAATCACATCCCAAAAACTTGTCTCCATACTTGCTATTTTTCGTTTTATTTGTTATTGTAGCTGATAGTTGAAACCAAATCCCCCTGATATTTGACACTTGTGTCACCCCAAACTTGAACCATGCTTTAATTCATAAAGGTTTTTACCTATGATTGACTTGATCATATTCATGATTTTCTTTTGATTCTCAAATACGTACCACTCCCTTGGGACAAGACCCCAACTCACTTAGTTGGGTTATATTACTACTTAACGATCATTGACGCTTAGTATTGGATGAAGTGTCTTTGATAACTTTAATCAAAATCAGACTGGAGGAACTACATTAGTGTTGTGTGCATTAGAATTCCTTGGGTAAGCTGTAACATCCCGAAATACTAACCAAGAGTCGCATGTCGATTTACCGTTTCTTAATTACTATAATATGTTTTTTTCTCATTTTGGGAACTTGAAATTTTGTGATATTTGCAAACTTGCTTAACATAAATTGTGATCGTAATTTAAGGGATTGTATTGGGTATTTACATAATATTCTAATTATAATTATGTATAACTTGAAATGGAGGTGAAGGATATACGTATAGGTATATATGTATGCATTTTGGGCAGCACACTTTTATTTGGGCAGCCACCTTTTAGTGACAGTTGTACATGTGATAAGCTTCACTTTGGAGACTATATTTTGACACCTCCTCTAGTGAAATTCGCTTTTACCTGAAGTATAAGAACTTTAGAACATTATCTAACCAGTTGTTCTTGAAAATCACAAGAGAAAAACTTGGTCCTTTTGGCTGGAATTCGAGACACACACTCTTTTTGGTAAGTGATGAAATATGTTTCTGAGCTGGGTAGTGTTTGGTATTTTCTTCATATCGCGTTCTCTAGAACTTAGTTTACAGTGGATAAATATGATTTGGAAAGCTAATTTGTATACCTACAACTCTTATGTTTATGTAAAACTCTAATTTAGTTGTTATGGATTCGGAATATAGGACGCAACATAGGGAAAGTTCTGTCCAGATTTGGGAATTTGAAATACTTGATGATCACTGTTAGTGTTTTGAATATATCTTTTTGTAAAAAATATATTTTGCGGTGACTCTTGTTTATTTACAACCTTAAGAGATGTACCTATATCTTTCATGAAGGATATAAAGTCCAGTTTTACATTTTTCCTTTTCAAATCTAAGTTGCGACTTAAGGTACCAGGCGGGACAGATTCATTGTTTTGGGAGCATAGTTGTATTTGTTCATGCTAGGCTTACTTGTGATGATGATCCTATTTTACGTCAACCTTATTGATCTAATAGAAGTTAAAGAAGTTATTCAATTTTACTTTTAAGGTTATATATACTCGTGTACAAGTTGAGGACCTTGATACGTTGGTCGGTCTATGGTTTGAATTCTTGAAGTTTTGTTGGACTATTTCTATGCTAAATCCCGAGGTTTGTGTATAAACTTGTACTTGTTATCTGCTTGTATATTTGAAGGGCTATCTCGATACCTTGGTTAATTCTTGTCACGTTGTATTGTCTTACTGATATTCTCTGAGACTTTCAAGACACTTGTGTAACTCGCCCACTTGTACAGATTGCTTGATCACCTAGCATTCTTGTTGTGACTTTGTCCTTCTTGTGGATTTGAATTTTGTCACTATTGGCATGCCTATTGATTCGGATTATTTGCCATCTTCACTCTGGATTTTTGGTTCGTCTTAAGTATGGAAGTTGTCCATTTTAAGTATGAACTAGGAAGCCATTTTTAATATGGTTCTTGATTCTCTTGATTATTGGGCTTTGACCCTTCTTGATACAGGGCTTCGGTCCTTCTTGATACTTGGTTATACTGGGTGTGATGGTATGATGTATATATTGGGCGAGCCTTAGTATTAGATCTTTTGGGAAATAGTGCTATGAGCGTTCTTCACACTTGGATATTTAAATATAGAACTTGATAAACTTAATAAATTGTTTACTTGATTTATTTATATGTTCCAATTATGTTGTCCATGACTTTTGAAAGGTAACTTGGTGAATTTAGCGGCTCCACGCATATAGTTTTTACACCACTAAGCTTTATGCTTAGCGATAGTTGTTTCTATCGTAGGGAACATTCGAGGGGATACTTGAAGCTGGCCATTGGAGACAGAGTTTTTGAGAGCTTTATGGGAAAATCACATTTGCATATAGGCATCTATAGTTTGCATAAATCTTGGAACTTGTACATGATCTTTATGTTGTACATTTACATGAAATTTCGAAGGCTAATTTGATCAGGTCACCATGGGTTGTAATATAAGTATGACCATATGTTTTGTTCTTTTTGGGGTGTGTAAACCCAAACCTTGTAATATACTAAATTTACTACTTGTTTTGAATGTTTATGTGAAGCATGAACCGGCAAATGTTGGTACTCGGAAGTTGGTACTATTCTTTTTTATTATTTTAAGTGTGAGGATGAAATATGCAGGAAAACCTAGTAAGTTATTTGCTTAGATTATTTTGGAAGGCTTCTTCCGCCATAAGATAAAATATTACGCAGTTTCAGTTTGGCATCAAATTAATGTGTAAATGGGCAGGTTTCACTTCTTTAACTAGTTTTTTTTCCTATGAACCTAATTCCTCTACTAGACTATAATCAATATTCCCTTTGTTAATCTCTTTTAAATGTCGCAAGTATTAAATTAGATTTCTCCTTTAAGTGGTAGCATCCTTAGGAAAGGGTCGCTACATATATTGGTATTAGAGCCTAGGTTTGTGGTTCTTGGACTTTTGTTGTGAATTACTTGTATACTTGTTCGCTTTTAAAAAGGTTCTATTGAGATTATTTGTTCACTTACATGGTTTATAATATTTTTTATCGCATGTAGAGTGCATATGCATCATGTACATTTTCCTAATGCAATGTGATCTTGCCTTTTGAAGGAGATAAGTTTTGGCCTCTTCTTCTAATAGACCGTGATAAACACCTTCAGATTGTGTTGTAAATATTGAAGGAGAAAGAACTTTACGCTAAACTTTTGAAAGTGTGAATTTTGGCTTAATGAAGTTGCTTTTCTGGGAGATGTTATATCAACTGAATATGTAAAGGTTGATCCTAGTAAAAATTCAAGCAGTTGTATTTTGCCTTAGCACTTACGAAGTAGACGTCATTTATTGAGTTACCAGAAGTTTGAAGCTGACTTTAATGAGCAACACTTCCTCGTAAGGTCACCAAATTTGAATGAAGACCTCCCAAAATTCTAAGTGAGGTAAGAAGTTTTTTGGGGTTAGCAGGGTACTATAGAAGATTTGTGAAAGGCTTCTCCATTATCGCATCCCCTTTGACTAAACTCTTGAAGAAGGAAATAAAGTTTACTTGGGATGGCAAATCCCAAGAGAGCTTTGAAACTCTCAAATCCTTATTGACACAACCTCCTATTCTAACTCTACCAATTGAGGGGAAATAGTATGTAATATATAGTAATTCTTCTCATGGAGGCCTGTAATGTGTTTTGATACAAGAAGGGAAAGTTATTTCTTATGCTTCTCGGAAATTAAAACCACGTGAATTGAATTATCCTACTCATGATCTTGAACTTGCTGCTATAGTGTTTGCTTTAAAAATATGGCGGCATTATTTGTATGGAGAAAAATGTCATATATTTACTCATCAGAAGAACTTAAAGTACTTGGGTACACAGAAGGAGCTGAACCTAAGAAAACGTACGTAGATGGCTTGAACTCATCAAGGAATATGACTGCATGATTAACTATCATCCAGGTAAAGCCAATGTGATGGTTGATGCCTTAAGTAAAAAAAAATCCTTCGCAAGCTTAGCTTTGAGTCTGTTGCCCTTACTTCTTGAGTTAAGAGCCATGAGTGTTTGTTTTGCACTTGATTCAAATGGTTCAGTTATTGCTAATTTGCAAGTCAAACCAATATTACTTGAACAGGTGAAAGAAGCGCAAAGGTTAGATGAGAGACTCATAAAATTTACTAGAGAAGTTCAAAATAGGTAAAAACTTGATTTTGTATTAACGGAGGATGGTACCTTGTTTTATCAAAATAGATTATGTGTCCCTAATGATGAAAATTTGAGAAGAGAAATCATGAATGAAGCACATACATCATCATATGCAATGCATCCTAGAGGTACAAAGATGCACCAGACCATCAAAGAACATTATTGGTGGAACGATATGAAGAGAGACATTGTGGAAGTCATTTCAAAATGTTTGGTTTGTCAGTAAGTAAAGACAGAACACCAGGTCCCAGTTGGTTTGCTACAGCCCTTGACGATTCCAGAATGGAATTGTGAGAGAATAACTATGGACTTTGTTTCTGGACTTCCTCGCACTCAAACAAATCATGATGCAATATAGGTGATAGTGGATAATCTAACCAAGAGTGCTCACTTCTTAGAAATTAGGATGGATTACTCACTTGAGCGTTTAGCTGAATTGTACATTAATAAGATTATAAGACTACATGGGATCCCTGTGTCTATTGTATCTGACCGAGACCCAAGGTTTACATCTAGATTTTGGGGCAGCTTGCAGGAAGTTTTGGGTACTAATTTGAAATTTAGCACTTCGTTCCATCCTCATACAGATGGCCAGTCGGAAAGAGTGATACAAATTTTGGAGGATATGCTTCGAGCTTGCATTATGGAGTTTGAGGGTAGTTGGGAAAAACACTTGACTTTGATAGAATTTGCTTACAATAACAGTTACCAGTCGAGTATTGGGATGCCTCCCTATGAAGCCTTGTACGGAAGGAAATGTTGGACCCCTCTTTGTTGGAGTGAAGTTGGTGAAAGAAAGCTTATTGGTCCTGAAATTGTGCAACAAACAGAGGACAAGGTAATTATTATCAAGGATCATCTAAAGATTTCTTCGGATAGACAAAAGTCATACGCTGATCTTAAAAGGCGTGACATTGAATATCATGTTGGAGATAAAGTATTCTTAAAGGTGTCTCCATGGAAAAAGATTATAAGATTTGGCCAAAAAGGAAAACTTAGTCCCCGATTTATTGGACCTTATGAGATACTTGAAAGGGTTGGACCAGTTGCATATAAATTAGCTTCACCACCGAAGTTAGAAAAGATCCACAATGTCTTCCATGTTTCTATGCTCAGAAGATATCGTTCAGATCCATCTCATGTTCTTCAAGTTGAATTTATTGAGGTTAATCCTAACTTGACGTATAATGAAGAACCTATACTAATTCAAGGTCGCGAAGTAAAGCAACTTAGAAACAAGAGAATCCCCTTAGTAAAGGTACTTTGGAGGAACCATTCTGGAAAAGAAGCTACCTGGGAGAGTGAAAAAGACATGAAGACCCAGTATCCGCACTTGCTTCGGGACTAGTGTAAGGAAAATTTTGAGACGAAAATTCTTTAAGGAGGAGAGAGTTGTAACACCCCAAAATACTAACCAAGAGTCGCATGTCGATTTACAGTTGCTTAATTACTATAATATGTTTTATTCCCATTTTGGGAACTTGAAATTTTGTGATATTTGAAAACTTGCTTAACATAAATTGTGATCGTAATTTAAGGGATTGTATT
This sequence comes from Solanum acaule, assembly GCA_036250505.1. Lineage (NCBI taxonomy): Eukaryota > Viridiplantae > Streptophyta > Magnoliopsida > Solanales > Solanaceae > Solanum > Solanum acaule. The sequence goes on along the minus strand of JAJOOR010010556.1, from coordinate 21,780 downwards.
GGGTATTTACATAATATTCTAATTATAATTATGTATAACTTGAAATGGAGGTGAGGGATATACGTATAGGTATATATGTATGCATTTTGGGCAGCACACTTTTATTTGGGCAGCCACCTTTTAGTGACAGTTGTACATGTGATAAGCTTCACTTTTGAAACCATATTTTGACACCTCCTCTAGTGAAATTCGTTTTACCTGAAGTATAAGAACTTTAGAACTTTATCTAACCAGTTGTTCTTGAAAATCACATGAGAAAAACTTGGTCCTTTTGGCTGGAATTCGAGACACACACTTCTTTTTGGTAAGTGATGAAATTTGTTTCTAAGCTGGGTATTGTTTGGTATTTTATTCATATTGCGTTCTCTATAACTTATTTTAAAGTGCATAACTATGATTTGGAAAGCTAATTTGTATACCTACAACTCTTATGTTTATGTAAAACTCTAATTTAGCTGTTATGGATTCGGAATATGGCACACAACATAGGGGAAGTTCTGTCCAGATTTGGGAATTTGAAATCATGATGATCAACTGTTAGTGTTTTGAATATATCTTTTTGTACAAAATATATTTTGCGGTGATTCTTGTTTATTTGAAACTTTAATAGATGTACCTACATCTTTCATTAAGGATATAAAGTCCAGTTTTGCATTTTTCCTTTTCAAATCTAAGTTGCGACTTGAGGTACCAGGCTAGACAGATTCACTGTTTTTGGAGCATAGTTGTATTTGTACATGCTAGGCTTACTTGTGATGATGATCCTGTTTTACATCAACCTTATTGAGATAATAGAAGTTAAAGAAGTTATTCAATTTTATTTTTAAGGTTATATATACTCGTGTACAAGTTGAGGACCTTGATACGTTGGTCGGTCTATGGTTGAATTCCTGAAGTTTTGTTGGACTGTTTCTATGCTAGAGCCCGAGGTTTGTGTATAAACTTGTACTTGTACTCTTGTTATCTGCTTGTATATTTGAATGTTTATCTCGATACCTTGGTTAATTTTTGTCACGTTGTATTGTCTTATTGATATTCTCTGAGACTTTCAAGACACTTGTGTAACTCGGCCACTTGTACGAATTGCTTGATCACCTGGCATTCTTGTTGGGACTTTGTTCTTCTTGTGGATTTGAATTTTTTCACTACTGGCATGCATAGTGATTCGGATTATTTGCCATCTTCACTCTGGATTTTTGGTTCGTCTTAAGTATGGAAGTTGTCCATTTTAAGTATGAACTAGGAAGCCATTTTTAATATGGTTCTTGATTCTCTTGATTATTGGACTTTGACACTTCTTGATACAGGGCTTCGGTCCTTCTTGATACTTGGTTATGCTAGGTGTGACGGTATGATGTATATATTGGGCGTGCCTTGGTATTGGATATCTTGGGAAGTGGTGTTATGAGTGTTCTTGACACTTGGATCTTTAAATATAGAACTTGATACCCTTAATAAATTGTTTACTTGATTTATTTATTATGTTCCAATTATGCTATCCATGACTTTTGAAAGGTAACTTGGTGAATTTAGCGGCTCCACGCATATAGTTTTTACACCACTAATCTTTATGCTTAGCGATAGTTGTTTCTATCGTAGGGAACGTTCGAGGGGATACTTGAAGCTGGCCATTGGAGACAGTTTTTGAGATCTTTATGGGAAGATCACATTTGCATATAGGCATCTATAGTTTGCATAAATCTTGGGACTTGTACATGATCTTTATGTTGTACATTTACATGAAATTTCGAAGGCTAATTTGATCAGGTCACCATGGGTTGTAATATAAGCATGGCCATATGTTTTGTTCTTTTTGGGGTGTGTAAACCCAAGCCTTGTAATATACTAAATTAACTATTTATTTTGAATGTTTATGTGAAGCATGAACCGGCAAATGTTGGTACTCGGAAGTTGGTACTATTCTTTTTTATTATTTTAAGTGTGAGGATGAAATATGCAGGAAAACCTAGTAAGTTATTTGCTTAGATTATTTTGGAAGGCTTCTTCCGCCATAAGATAAAATGATATGCAGTTTCAGTTTGGCATCAAATTAATGTGTAAATGGGCAGGTTTCACTTCTTTAACTAGTTTTTTTTCCTATGAACCTAATTCCTCTACTAGACTATAATCAATATGCCCTTTGTTAATCTCTTTTAAATGTCGCAAGTATTAAATTAGATTTCTCCTTTAAGTGGTAGCATCCTTAGGAAAGGTCGGTACATAAGTTCTACGAGGAGGCATGATCTGAAACACATAACGACGAATTAGAAAGAAGATCATACCCATAAGAATAGCAACAAAGTGAAGTTTCTCCTAAAACACTTTGTAGCCTCCCTATCATTAGATGTGGTGCACTTCACACCCATGAAAGATACTGTACTTAGTGCAGCTTTCAGACATCCTGGACTCTTGAACCTAATGCTCTGATACCAAATTTGTAACGCCCCGAGGTTACCCCCTTAACATAAACACGGGACCTAGGATCACGAATGACCCCAAACTAACCCTGAAGCTAGCATATCATAAGCATACTAAAACAATATGAATAAAGAGATATTATGTGGAAGCTAAAACAGTAGTAATTGAACATGGGGAATACCCGACTAATCTGAATATATGAAATATACTAAGAGTTCAATAATAACTTAAAGATCAAACTCATATCTAAGCTGAATCTAATACTATTTCTGGAAAAGCCTCTACTGACTAAAGTTGTTGGGGCATGCCCCCAGCTAACCCTAGCAAAACTGAAACTAAAATGAAAGACTAAATACGAAAAACATGTATGTTGTCCTCGAAGTATGAGGACTCACCACTAAAGTTGTTGAGTACAAATCAAGAACCGATCTATGCGTGATCTGGATGCTAAGTACCTAAACCTACATCATGAAAGGATATAGCACAAAGTATGCGTCAGTACTTGGAATGTACTGAGCATGCAGGATATAGAATATAGTTGAACCGATCTATTCGTGATCTGGATGCTAAGTACTTGAACCTACATCATGAAAGGATATTGCACAAAGTATGCGTCAGTACTTGGAATGAACTTAGCATGCAAGATATAGAATATAGTTGAACAAACATATAAACTGAACAAAGCATAACTGAACAATGACATAACTGAACAGGAATGTATATACTACAACATGTTGAAAAGCTACACTAAATGCAATGACCAAGTACTAAATCATGGATAGGACATGATGATTGAATACCAAAGTATAAACTGAAAACCTGGTCAGAAGCACTAAAGTCTGACTGTGGGAACTACTATTAACCGACATAAAATCACGTGATCTAAACGTGGAGTCCGATGTATACGCCCCATCGAGAGGACTCAATATACCTTGTCATGGGTATAAAGGCATAACTGGCGTGATCACTAAATATGATGCCAAACAGAGAGGACTTATAAACCTCTGGGGGCACGTAGTTCTGGGACTATACGGGTACGCTGAACCCTAGTCTAACTCGGTGTTAAGCCTACTCCCAACTAGAAATGTGTACAATATAACATAACTGAAATATACTGGAATAGCTCATTATTCTGACATGCTAACTGAGAATGCAACATTTAAGTACTTATAATGTGTCATGCCCCGAGCCTACATCCTGGGCAAGACTGGCACTCGAGAGTCATTGCTGGCCCCAAGTGAACCCTTGGTCTGGCTTACTTACTCAACGGAAGACTTAAACATAAGAAATAGTCTCAAATAAGGAACTTCGAAATTAAACTTAGAATGTCTTTAAGGACACATTCAAACTAGCCAAAATGGCTACTCAAGTCTCATAGCAAAACATCTGAAATACAAGACTAAAGAACTATAACTACTCATCTATGAAGCCTCTAAAACAAGGAGGGATGTCGGTACAAGACCCCTGATCATCCTAACAACTTGACATACTTAAACCAAAGTGAAAGGAGCCCTCCGGATAGCAAGGAGGCTCACCAACTGACTCTGATCTTAACTGGATCAACGAGGAGGTAGATTTTGATCCTAGTTACTTGTGTTAAAACGATGCAGGCCAAATGGCATCAGTACATTAAATGTATGAGTAAGCGAGGGGAATACTAAAACATGATGTAAGCTTGAAAGGAATCTGGAAAGAGCACTTACCTTGGCTTTACTCAACTCATGAATAACTCAACTCAAATGCAATGTAAAAACAACAATAAATGTGCGGTTTATACAAAGCATTTAGAAAGTAAACAACAACTCAATTTGTTAAAGAAAAGCAATAACAACTCAATTTACTCATATAACAAAGTAATATAATGCTTGTGGGAGTTTCTTTAACCGACAACCACCGCTATGAGCCTAAGTGATAATACAACGTCTTGCCCACGCTACCAAAACTATCCTATACTTTGTCGTCATATAGGACGCCTTAACTAAGTGGATCCACTAGACTATGCTAAAAAACACTAATGAATCATCTAAAAAGTATGATCCTTTCTACCCATGATGGCTACATGATTTATGGAGACTTGAGTTATTATGAACTCGCGTCCCCATATCGATGCTCAATACTACGCCCAAAATATACTCAGCTCATATGTTTTAAAACAAACTTTTCCTTTGGTTTGAGATAATTACTCCAACCTTAGCTTAAAATCTCTCTTGGAAATCGATGTTTCCTTTCTTGCTCAAATGTGAAAACATTTTAACTCTTGGGAATACTTAGTTCCCGTATAATCTTTTAAGAAATGACTTTACTCTTAGTCTTTACTAAACTCAAAGCTTAAGTCTTAAAACAAAGTTAAAATGTTTGTAAAAGACTTTTGAAATGACTTTAAGAATTCTCTAGACTTGACTCTTAACTTTCCTTGAATTTGAATTTATGGATTCAAGGATTGTGATTTGTGATAGGAATGATCTCATGATGTTTAGAAGTGTTTTTAGATAGTTAAACATGAGAAATGATCAAGAAATCACTGTCAGGAAACTAGTCTGCGACGTGGAGATGCTTTTAAATATTTAGTCGCAAAATAAATTTTGAGGCAGAATGGTCTGTGACCACTCCACGACGCGAGGAAGGATTTTCCCAATTTGAGGAACAGGTCTGTGACGCGGACCTGGTACCCAGATTCGCCCGACTTTTTCCTTCTTCATTTTCCTTCCCCAATTCACTTAGACTCGTTCTTTTTCCCAAATTCTCTTTTGATTCTGATACCTAGTAAATGTACCTAAGAACCTAACTCGAAACAACTCTATAATTCGACGTAATGATCTCAGAAACTTCTCAATCTCGGCCCAATTCAAGAACGAAAACAAATTCAAGAACACATATCAAGAACATCAAACTTTCAACCCTTTTAGGAAGAATTCACGCTGAAATAAACATGTTTGGCACGTGGGTGAACGAACCCAATGTTATGAAAGTCTCACCCACCTCATAAGATTGAATCCTTGGCGAAATCTACAACCAAACTCGCAAGAACTTGACGAATCTTGAACTTTTTTTTCTTCTCCTTTCCTCCTCTTTTCTCTTCTCTCAAAGCCCTAGCGTAATTCTCAATAATGTGAACTGAATGAACTTAGTTTAGACCCCAAATAATTTACTAAAATCGGATTTAATTAATTGGTTAATGAAAAGACCAAAATACCCCTTTAAAATCCGGTTGACTTTCCTTATCTAGACAGCTCGACTTCAAAAGGGCATATCTCCCTCATACGAACTCAAAATTGCGCAAACTTGGCGGCGTTGGAAAGATAATTCAAAGATATTTCCTATGGTATCTTGTAGAACACCTAAAGCTTCTTGAGCTTAGAGTTATGGTCGTTTGAAGTTGACCCAAAACTCATACTTTACTTAATTTTGTCAAATTTCCAGATTTTCATTCTTTTAAAAAATGACTCTTTCAAATTCTAGCTCTTTCTAGTTGTGGGGTGTTTCAATATCTCCCCCTTGGGAACATTTTTCCTCGAATGAGATTACTCTTAGTAGGCTAAGGGTGTAACATCTAACATTCAGCTCAAACACCCAACAAGCAAATCTAACACATCAAGCATATAAATGGAAGAGTACTAAAATGAGAATTAGCACCTTGGTCTAGAATTTCTCTGGGTTCAAAGAGATGTGGATATATCTTCTTCATATCATCTTCAGCTTCCCAAGTAGCTTCCTCAATAACCTGATTCCTCCGAAGAACTTTGACTGATGCTACCTCTTTTGTTCTCAACTTGCGAACTTGGCAATCTAAAATCTAAACAAGAATCTCCTCATATGATAAGCTATCCTTGATACCAATATCTTTAGTAGGTATGATAAGTGAAGGATTTCCCATGCACTTCTTCAACATGGAGATGTGAAATGCCGGATGAACCGCTGCTAACTCTTGTGGTAGCTCCAACTCATAAGCTACATTGCCAATCCTCTTGAATATTCTGTAAGAACCAATATATCGGGGACTAAGCTTCCCCTTCTTATGAAATCTCATAACACCCTTCATGGGTGAAACCTTCAAGTATACTCAATCATCTACTTCAAACTCTAACTGCCTTCTCCTAACATCAGTGTAGAATTTCTAACGACTTTGCGTTGTTTTCAACCTTTCTTGAATCACTTTCACTTTCTCAACAGCTTGATGAACTAAGTTTGGTCCTATCAACCCAGCTTCACCAACCTCAAACCATTCAATAGGAGATCTGCATCTTCTCCCATAAAGAGCTTCATAAGGAGCCATTCAGATGCTAGAGTGGTAACTGTTGTTGTAACCGAACTCAATGAGAGGTAGGTGATCATCCCAATTACCTTTGAAATCAATCACACAGGCCTTCAACATATCCTCATCAATTTGAATAGTACGGTCTGATTGCCCATTTGTTTGAGGATGAAAGGCAGTACTTAAGTTCACTTTTGAACCCAAGCCTTTCTGAAAAGGATTTCCAAAATTGTGCAGTAAATTGCTCACCCCTATCTGAAATAATCGAAACTCGCACCCCATGAAGTCTAACTACCTCTTGAATATACAACTTAGCATAATCTTCTACCGAATAGGTAGTCTTTACCGGCAAAAAGTGGGCTAATTTTGTCATTCTATTGACAATCACCCAAATAGAATTGTGCTACCTACGAGACCTTGGTAAACCTGTGAAGAAGTCCAAATTAATCATCTCCCACTTCCATTCCGGAAGTTCTATATTTTGAGCCAAACCACAGGGCCTTTGGTGCTCTACTTTAACTTGTTGGCAATTTGAACACTTAGCAACAAATTTTGCAATGCCTTTCTTCATACTACTCCACCAATAGACTTCTCTCAAATCGCGATACATCTTTGTGGAACCCGGATGAATGGAATATTTGGAGCTATGAGCTTCCTCCATAATCCTTTCTTGGAGTTCATCCACCTTTCGTACATACAACCTACGTTGATACCTCAATACACCATTTCCCCCTTGTTCAAAATCCAATACTTTTTGCTTATGAACATTTGCGTTCAACTCAAGCAAAATAGAATCTTGGTCTTGCTTCTCTTTCACTTCTGACACTAATGATGATTCAGCCCAATTCATCACCACGACTCCTCCTTCTATGAAATCCATTAGTCAAACTCCTAATCGTGCAAGTCTATGCACATCTCTTGCTAGCTCTTTCTTATCTTCCTCAAAATGGGCAGTACTACCCATAGACAACCTGCTCAAGGCATCAGCAACAACATTAGCCTTACCTGGGTGATAAAGAATACTCATGTCATAATCCTTGAATAATTCCAACTACCTCTTTTGTCTGAGATTAAGCTCTTTCTGACTAAACACATATTGAAGACTCTTGTGATCGAAGAACACATCCACATGAACACCATAAAGATAATGGCGCCATATTTTCAAAGCAAATACTACGGTAGCCAACTCTAGATCATGGGTTGGGTAGTTCCTCTCATGAACTTTCAACTATCTTGAGGCATAAGCTATAACCTTGCCATTCTGCATTAACACACAACCCAAACCAACTCTAGACGCATCACAATATACGACAAAACCTTGAGTACCTTCTGGTAAGGTCAAAACTGGGGCAGTAGTCAACCTCTCTTTCAATTCCTGAAAGCTTTTCTCACAACTTCCGATTATTGAAACTTCATTGTTTTATGAGTCAACTTAGTCAAAGGGGATGAAATAGATGAGAAACCCTCCACAAACCTTCTATAATATCCACCCAATCCCAAGAAACTCCTAATATCAGTTGGAGATGTGGGCCTAGGCCAATTCTGCACTACCTCAATTTTCTAAGTAGCAACTCCAATTCTATCACTGGAAACAAAGTTGCCTAAAAATGCCACAGACTCAAGCCAAAACTCACATTTTGAGAACTTAGCATACAAATCCCTATCCTTTAGAGTTTGGAGAATTATTCTGAGATGGCTAGCATGATCTTCCTCATTCCTCGAATAGATTAGTATGTCATCAATGAATACGATAACAAACATATCTAAATAAGGCTTAAATACTCTATTCATAAGGTCCATGAATGTTGCAGGCGCATTGGTCAAAACAAAGGACATAACTAGGAACTCATAATGCCCATAACGGGTTCTGAATGCTGTCTTTGGAATATCACATTCCCTTACCTCAACTGATGGTAGCCTGATCTGAGGTATATCTTAGAGAAACAAGTAGCACCTTGAAGGTTATCGAATAGATCATCAATTCTCAGAAGAGGATACTTACTCTTGATGGTAACCTTGTTCAACTGACGGTAATCTATACACGTCCTAAGGGAACCATCTTTCTTCCTTACAAATAAGACCGGAGTGCCCCAAGGTGATACACTTGGTTGAATAAATCCATTATCAAGGAGATCTTTCAACTGTTCTTTAAGCTCTTTCAACTCTACTGGAGCCATTCTATATGGCGGAATAGATATAGGACAAGTATCTGGAAAGACATCTATACCGAAGTCTATTTCTCTCTCAGGAGGGACTCCGGGTAGATCATCAGGAAAGACTTCTGGGAACTCACTCACAATAGAAACTGACTCAATAGGAGGTCTCTCAACACTAGAATCCTTAACTCGGATCAAATGATAGACACAACCCTTGGAAACTAACTTTCTCGCCTTAACGTACGAAATGAAATGACCCTTAAGCACTGTTGAACTGCTACTCCACTCTATAACCGGCTCATTAGGAATTTGGAACCTAACAACTCGAGTTCTACAATCAATGGAGGCATAATAGGCATGAAGCCAGTCCATACCTAGAATGGCGTTAAAATCTACCATGTCTAATTCGACTAAATCAACCAAGGTGTCCTTGTGATTGATGGAAATAATACAATCACGATATACTCGCTCAGCTAGAATAGACTCCCCAACGGGTGTAAAAACACAAAAAGGTTCTCAGAGTTTCTCAGGAAGAACATCAAAATTATTTGCAACATAAGGGTTCACAAAAGATAAACTTGCTCCTGGGTCTAGCGAAGCATAAACATCAAGAGTAAAGACTTTGATCATACCAGTGACAACGTCTAGAGAATTCTCTTGCTCTTGACAACTAGTGATCACATAAAGATGGTTTTCTCCTCTGCCAGTACCGAAAGTAGCTCCTCTAGTTGCAGCCCTGTATAGTGGAGCAACTGATGAAGATTAGGCTATATTGCCCTGATTCCCATTACCTTGCCGATTCTTAGGGCACTCGTTCATCAAGTGACCCTCTTGTCCACACTTGAAACAACCTGTAGAGCAATCGCGACATTTACCTGGGTGGGTCCTACCACACTTAACAAATGCAGGAGCCCAGTTACCTCCTTGTGCCACACTACCATGAGACTGTGCATGTCTAGCTCTCAAGTGTTGTAAAATCGGACTATTGTACTCACCTTTGTTTATGGGTGCAACTGCACTAGCAGATGATAGAGCAGGTCCCTTTTGCTTTTGTTGGAAAGAAGACCGGTTCACATTATTTCTCTACTGCCCGAACTCATTCCTTGTCTTCGCCTTCTTGTTTCTAAACTCCTCCCTATCCCTCAGCTTCTCTTCCTCAACCTGCTGCACATAGACCATCAACCTTGCTATATCCATGTCCCAATTAGCATGGCTGCCTTGCCCTCTTTGTTTGACAGACGAGACAACCCAGCAACAAAAAAACTCATCCTGCTTCTCATATCCGCAACCATCTTCGGAGAATATCGGGAAAGTTGGGTGAACTTCAAGTTATACTCATGAACACTTAGTGAATCCTTGTTAAGGGTGAGAAACTCTCGTACCTTGGCCTCTCTCAGTTCTTGGGGAAAGAAACGCCCCAAGAAAGCCTCATCTAAATAAGCCCAACTCACACGTGGTGCTCCCTCAGCTCTACCCTACTTCCACTGATCAAACCAAGTCCTAGCAACATTCTTTAGTTGATATGCATCTATTTCCACTTGCTCAGCATCGGCAACCTGCATAACCTCAAATACCTTTTTCAGTTCCTCAACAAAACTCTTCGGATCCTCAATAGTGCTTGAACCAGTGAAACTTGGAGGATTCATCCTCATGAACTCTCGAATCCTCGAAATATCAACCACTTCTTTCTAGCCCCTCTTTGTTGTCCAACCTGGTTAGTCACAGCTTGGCTTAACATTCGGATCACTTCCCTGAACTCAACATTCGTTACTTCTCTTTGGGGTTGCACCTCAGGTGGATTAGGTACCCCTTGCTCCTCAACGTTCCTCCTAGCAAGACAACCTTGGACAGCTTTTCATGAAGGCATGATTAACTGAAAAACATGCGCAAGCATGAATTAGAAAGAGGCTTTATAGATATGAACTCTATCGCATGAAATGAGTATGAAAGACGTGAGATCATTTCCTAAGTGTTATAGCCTCCTAATTATTGTGGTGTGCTTCACACCGATAACTAAGACTCTACAGACGCGGCTTCATAGACTCCCTAGGACTGTTGAACTCTGTGCTCTGATACCAAATTTGTCACGCCCCGAGCCAACACCCTAGGCAGGACTAGCACTCGAGAACCTTTGCTGGCCCCAAGCGAACCCTTGACAACTTACTCAGCGGAAGACTTAAACATAAAAAATAGTCTCAATTAAGGAACTTCGGAATTAAACTTAGAATGTCTTTAAGGACACATTTAAACTAGCCAAAATGGCTACTCAAATCTCATAGAAAAACATCTGAAATACAAGACTAAAGAACTATAACTACTCATATATGAAACCTCTAAAACAAAGAAGGATGTCGGGACAAGACCCCCGATCATCCTAACAACTTTAAATACTAAAAACAAAGTAAAAGGAGTACTCCAGATATCAAGGAGGCTCACCAATTGATTCTGAGCTCAACTGGATCAACGAGGCACTGGATGTTGATCCTGGTTACCTGTGTCTGTATCATAAAATGATGCAGGCCAAATGGCGTCAGTACATTGAATGTACGAGTATGCTAGGGGAATATTAAAACATGATGTAATCTTCAAAGGAATCTGAAAAGAGCACTTACCTTGGATTTACTCAACTCATGAATAACTCAACTCAAATGCAAAGTAAAAACAATAATGAAGGAGCAGTTTATACAAAGCATTTAGACAGTAAAGAACAACTCAATTTGTTAAGAAAAGCAATAACAACTCAATTTACTCATATAATAAATTAATATAATTCTTGTGGGAGTTTCTCTAACCGACAACCACCACTATGAGACTAAGTGATGACACATTGTCTTGCCCACACTGCCAGAATTGTCCTATACTTTGCCGTCATATAGGACGCCTTAACTAAGTGGGTCCACTAGTCTATGCTAAAAACCACTAAGGAATCATCTAAAAAGTACGATCTTTTCTACACATGATGGCTACATGGTTTATGGAGACTTGACTTATTATGAACTCGCGTCCCCATATCGGTGCTCAATACTACTCCAAAAATATACTGAGCTCATATGTTTTTAAAACAAAACTCTTTCTTTGGTTTGAGATAATTACTCAAAATCTAGCTTAAAAGCTCTCTTGGAAATCGGTGTTTCCTTTATTGCTCAAATGTGAAAACATTTTAACTCTTGGGAATACTTAGTTCCCGTATAATCTTTGAAGAAATGACTTCACTCTTACTCTTTACCCAACTCAAGGCTTAAGTCTTAAAACAAAGTTAAAATGTTTCCAAAAGACTTTTGAAATGACTTTAAGAATTATCTAGACTTGACTCTTAACTTTCCTTGAATTTGAATTTATGCATTCAAGTATTGTGATTTGTGATAGGAAGGATCTCATGATGTTTAGGAGTGTTTTTACATAGTTAAACATGAGAAATGATCAAGAAATCACTGTCTGGAAACTAGTCCGCTAAGCGGAGATGCATTTTAAATATTTGGTCACGAAATAAATTTTTAGGCAGAACGGTCCGTGACCGCTCCGCGACGTGAGGAAGGATTTTCCCAATTTGAGGAACAGGTCCGCGACGCGGACCTGGTAGCCAGATTCTCCCGACTTTTTCCTTCTTCATTTTCCATCCCCAATTTGCTTAAACTCGATTCTTTTTCCCAAATTCTCTTTAGATTCAGATACCCAATAAATGTACCTAAGAAGCCAAACTCAAAACAACTCTATAATTCGACGTAATGATCTCAGAAACTTCTCAATCTCAGCCCAATTCAAGAACGAAAACAAATTCAAGAACACATATCAAGAACATCAAATTTTCAAACCTTTTAGGACGAATTCATGCTGAAATAAACATGCTTGGAACGTGGGTGAACGAACCCAACATTATGAAAGTCTCACATACCTCGTAGGATTGAATCCTTCGTGAAATCCACAACCAAACTCGCAAGAACTTGACGAATCTTGAACTTTTTTTTCTTCTCCTTTCCTTCTCTTTTCTCTTCTCTCAAAGCCCTAGTGTAATTATCAATAGCGTTAGACCCCAAATAATTTACTTAAAACGGATTTAATTAATTGGGTAGTGAAAAGATCAAAATACCCCTTTAAAATCCTGTTTTGATTTTCCTTATCTAGATAGCCCAACTTCAAATGGGAATATCTCCCGCATACGAACTCGAAATCGTGCAAACTTGGTGGCGTTGGAAAGATAATTCAAATATATTTCCTATGGTATCTTTTAGCACACCAAACTCTTCCTGATCTAGGAGGTTTGGTCGTTTGAAGTTGACCCAAAACTCATACTTAACTTAATTTTGTCAAATTTCCAGATTTTCATTCTTTCCAAAAATAACTCTTTATAATTCTAGCTCTTTCTAGTTGTGGGATGTTACATAATGAAACATTCTAAATCTAAGGCATGTATATCTGGTTATCTGATCTAGCTAGTGTAATACATGAACTAAACAAATCTACACAACTAGGGTTCTTAGTTTAATGCAAAGAACTAAGCAACAATGTTACGTAGACATGATAATCTGATTAAGAACACTATAACAGTTAAATCGCAATGATTTTCCAAAGTTCTAGAAATCCTAGGTCTAAACAAGATGAAGGGAATTAAGAATCTGACTGAATTCTAGAGACCTAGTGGATGAAAAGAACTCACTAGTGAAATCCCACATACTTGGTGACTAAATCAACAAAGAAATCCTTCGATTTCGGGGCAGGAACCGAAGAAAACCTGCTTCATTCTTGGAAGGGTTTGGGTCGCCTCTTTTCTCCTATTTTGTTCTAAGTTTGATGAATTTTTAGTGAATGAATCGCTTAGGGAAAGATCTGACTAAGTTACTAGGCTTAAACGGACCAAAGCTACGTAGTTTAGGGATCAAACGACGTAGTTCAAGTGCTTAACGCATAGGGGAAAGGACCCAAACGACCCTGACTTAATTCTGATGAAGGCCACCCACGGAGGGACCTACAGTCCGTGGGTTGACCTACCAACCGTAGGTAGGGGTTGTCGGTCAAGGCTTCCCGACAGGGCTTCACTAAAACGAGCATAACTTTTTACTCAGAGATGGAATTTTAGCAAACTAGGTGGCGTTGGAGAGACGATTCAATTATCTTTCATTTGATAGGTCATGGGCCACCTAATTCCTTTTGTGCTAAGAGTTATGACCGTTTGAAGTTGACACAACATCAGTTTCCCTCGAACTGGCTGCTAACCCTCACCTACGGTCAGTCCTATGGTCCGTAGGTCCAACCACGGACCGTACTGGTCGACCGTGGGTGGGATCAAAGACTATAAAGATTTGGGCCTTAACGACGGAACCCCACCTACGGTCTGTGGTCCTACCTACGGTCCGTGGGTGGTTCCGTTGGTACTGGCACCAGATTTTCTAAAAACTAGGATTTTCTTCATTTTGAGATCCGATGTATTACAATTACAGACGATTTAAATATAATGAAGATTCTTTTAAAAGCCTTTTGATTCAATAGAAAACAACACAATAACAAAACGATTTAAAAAGAGATTTAAAAGTAATCATGAAATTATCATGGATAAATGAAAGTGAAATACAGCAAAACAAATTTAAAAATTTGAAGGGTAATTTTGTTATTTAGTGAGTTTATCCCATGATAAAAATATGATGAGATTACTATACAATCTATGGATAGAGATAAATTATTCCGGTATTAATTATTAATCACACAATAAGTTATCTCGGATTTGCTAACCAAAAAACAAATTAAGTGGCATCATATTTTAATTCTGGGACTATATGTTGTTATCCCTCACAGCAAAGTACCCCTTAGAAGTTTAGAATTGATAAAATAAAGGGATCTATCTTTCCACAAATGACCAGTCTGATTCACTATTAACTTTTGCTTGCCAATACACGTAAATTACATACTTATTATGCAAAAATTAAATAATACATGAGTTACGCATATCATTATACATTCACTCATTATTATTAGTTTGAGTGTTTGACTTATTTAGGTTTTTTCTTCTTAAATGAATATCAATTTACAGGTGAGGGATCTATTATTTTTAAATTGCAAGTACATTAATATATTTTTTATTTTCAAGTTAAATAGTAGATTTTTTTTATTTGAGTAGGTGCGAAATTTGATTTAGTTACTATAAAATAACCAAAAGATTATAGTATTGGTAAAATATATTCACAATAGTTAATTACAAATTGATAAATTTCATCTAGTATATGAAACAACAACTTACCTATTTAAATTAACTTTAGATTTATTTATATTATTATAAAATCAGATTTTGAATATCAAAATTAATATAAATTTTCTATAATAACTTTCAATATCAAGAAAATATTACTTTTATTGGGATACTTGGCAAGTAGTTTAATGACCACTGTGAAATTTATGTATATAAATATGTATGATATTTCCTCTTTTTGGTACACATATTTTTTGAGAAATAATTAACTAATAGATTTTATAATATTCTAGCATGGAGCATAAGAAGACAGTAGGACGCCAAAAAATTCCATTGGCGAAAATAGAGAATGAATCTTCTCGATTCACCACATTTCTCTAAACAACGTTCTGGCTTATAAAAAAAAGCTTGTGAACTTGTTAGAGAATGTGATGTCGATCTTGGAATTGTTATGTATTCGCCGAAAAGTATACCTTATTCCTTTATTTGTCCAACCTCTAATGTGGTCATCGATCGTTTTATAAATCCTACAGCAAAATTTAAGTGCAAGTGACCGATTTGTTGCTGCACACAAGCACGCAAAAAAGCAAGTCAATTTAATGATATTCTTAATGAATTGGATGAAAGAGAAAAGATTGCAAACGAAAAATTAGACCGAACGAATGAGGCTAGAGATATAGGTTGGTAGGAGTCCATATACCGATTCAGTGTACATGATACAATGAAGTTTGATGCTGGGTTAACTTTCGGTGAATTTAAATTGAACGAACATTTGGAGCGGCTAGAAATAGAAAATGGAGCTTCATCCGCCTCACAGATTCCATCAGATGATGCAAATATCTCACCTAATGTCTTCTAGATGAATTATCTCCAGATAATATTATTTATCAAAGTCCTTTGCTTTAATTTTTTTGTTATTTATTATTTTGTTTCAATGATGATATTTAATTCTTGTACTTTGCAATGATATATATTGAAGACATTTATATTTATGATTATTTATTGTCTCCAACATGTTAGAATTAATATCATAATATGGGTTTAAATTATACACAACCCAGTATACGAAGCTCTCAATTTATCTAAAACTAGGTTTGAAGCACGTCATATCAAAAAACTTATTTCAAAAAAATAGAGAAGGAGAAATATGTGACTAAAAGTTACTCAAATACAAAAGGATTTAACTCTTTGTGACGAAAGAGTTTGATAAAAATCAATAATTAAAGGACAATTTAAAGTCTCCAAGTCTTATTTCAAAGAGGTCAATAATTTCCAACAAGTTAAATTCATCTAATTTGGAAAACATAAAAAATGAATGTTGTGCAAAACTCATCCGAGCACATTTAACAAGAATGCTGACAAAAGTAAGAATGTTGACCGAAGTCAAACTTTGGCCAAAACTTCAAAGTTGAAACAACTAATGGCATAAACCGCATCGGAAGCCTCGAGGCCCAAACCAACCATGCCACTAGCCCAAATTGGCCCTTAGGAGTTGATGGAACCGATGAAAATCACATCTAACCCCTGAACTCCAAATGTTGACTAAAGTGACCCCTTTCACTTAAGAACTTCTATAAAGAGAAAAACTCGCATCAAACTCAAATGAACGACCCGATGATCAAACTGTCAGTCCTATAAAGTCATAAATAACTTGAGGTCACTACAGTGTAGTTCTAAGCACTAAAAGATCAGTAAAAGGAGGAAACAACCTAGAGGGTCATTACATATTCATAATATAATCACACCTCAGAATAAATTATAAAACTTCATGCTTCTATAGCATATGAATTCAATAAATGTTATTATCCAGAAATGAATCATTCATAAGAATGAGGTTTCATTTTTTATTAGATCCATACAATTTCATGTTAACATTACTTGTACTTAACCACATTATGTTTCTAACGAATAATGTTTCAATAAATGTTATTTGCCAAAGATGAATCATTCATAAAGTACTAGGTGATTTATCTTATTCTCGGACGGAAACTGTGATGAGAATGAACTTCATTTTTTCATTAGATTCAAACGATTATTCATGGTAAAATTAGTCTATATGACCATATAGCTTGCACTAAAGACCTTAATGAATTGTCACTAACCCTTTGGTCCAATCTCATCGACTTGATCAAATAAAAGATATTAATTGATTTAACTTGCTTCTCTTGTATCAAACACTTTAAGCTTATCATTGTTTTGATTTACATTGTTTTGTGCATGTGAATCAATGAATTTCACACTTTTTCTTACTGTCTAAAGTATGTAAAATTCATGAAATGATTGTCGGCTGCATTAATTAATCATTGGATTAAAAAAGTAAGAAATCAAAATGAATTTGTTTGAAAATTAAAGTCAACGACCATTGAAGTAAACATCATTTTATGAGTTCTAGTATAGATTAAAGTGAAAGTACATAACTTGTTTGTTCACATGCACGAAACAATGTGAATAACTTCTTCTTTTTGGTTTCAACAATGATACTTACTACATGTACTTGAGTTTTTATGGAGAATGGAAGCAGGCCTCTTTTTCTCTTAAAATTCAAAGAGCAGTTCTTGTATAGGGTAACTCATGTAATTTAAAATTTCGAGAAGTGGACCTCTCTTTTGAATCTTTAATTTTGTATAATTGAATTATGCAAAGAAAGGATAAGTCATTCCTATAAAAAAAAACACTAGACATACTAAGAGAAAACAAGACAAAGAAAACAATTAGCTCTATACGTACTCATTTGAAGGACTAAGGAAAATCGAGATAAAAAAAGAAGAAGCAACTAACTTTACGTGTAAAATCGAGAGCCTTTAATTTCTCCCATTTAATTGTTATAGTTATCATTTTTAGAGTCAAATGATAATAACTTTGACTAACAAAAAACTGTAATTTATAGTACTTTTCATATAGTTTTTGAATATATAAATTTTTTGTTTAAAATATCAAATTAATGTAATCGAATTTAATTTTGAAAATTAGTCATATTGACTTTTGAAA
The DNA here is from genome assembly GCA_036250505.1 of Solanum acaule. Classification (NCBI taxonomy): domain Eukaryota; kingdom Viridiplantae; phylum Streptophyta; class Magnoliopsida; order Solanales; family Solanaceae; genus Solanum; species Solanum acaule. The sequence goes on along the minus strand of JAJOOR010010556.1, from coordinate 3,788 downwards.
AGTACAACATGACAATTAATAGTGGACAGAGAGAATAAAGAATAAGAATCATCTTCATACGTACATAAGTAGTTGAAGTAAAGAAATGAAACAACAAAAAGAGATTTGAAAGTTTTAACATTATGCTATCTAAGCAAGAACTTGGAAAAAATTAAGAGGAGCCAAATTTGAAAATAATAAATAAATAAAGTGGAACTACTAACATTCTTGATACATTATCACTAATGATGCCAAAAACAATGAGAATAATAAAGAAAGGCATAATATATAAAAGTACCCTTTAATATAGATTCAAATGGCATCTACGCTCTTCAATTTTGAGTGTACACAAGTATAGCTAAATTTGTATAACAATAAACAAGTATACACACATGTCCTACGTGGCAATTTACATCTTATGTGGCGTCCTACATGTATTAGGTCACATAGGACATGTGTGTCTACTTGTGTACACATAAGATTGGATGACATAAATATCAATTAATACTATCATACCTTAGCAATCAATGCCCACAATCAATGGTGAATTGGAGCTCTTCAAGCCAAACCCTAGCTTTCTTTGTCCTTAGTTCTTGAGGGAATTTTTGGGGTGATCTTGGAGGGGATTTAGGGATTTTAGAAGAATGATTTATAATGGGTAGTTTTTAGGCTTAAAAGACTTATATAGGGTTTAGGATTAAGATCAAAGTGACTTAGTGTAGGTATTAATCGATTAGGGGAAAGACTTAAAAGTCCTTAAAAATAATTGTCAATCCATTCCTACGTACGGTTTGTAGGTCCTTAATTCTACGGACCATTCTGGTCAACAATAGAAATGATCAGAGACTATTACTTTAGACCAACTTTAGACGGTATTCATGTAAGGCTCGTAGGTCTACCTACGATCCATACAAGACAACCAAAGAAACCAACCTTAAACTTTAAAATTTCACGTAGTTTGGGGATAACCTATGAGACCTATCTACGACTTATACGTGGGAGGATGGGCCATCCTGATAAACCGTATAAAGGGTACTGAGACTTGTTTTGAAAAAAAATTAATTTCTCCATTCCTACGGTTACCACCTTCGGCCCATAGAAGCTTCTATGGTCCGTAGATGGGAACTATAGACACAACATGCAACCCAAAAACTCAGTTTCTCTCTTTTCCAAATTCTGAGGTGTTACATTTGATTTGTAAGCATTTTCTTATTGGTTAAACCGAACTATTATGGACCAAAACCGATAAAAATTATCTTATTGGTTTGATTATTGGTTCAGAACTTTTAAAAACTGAAAATTGAACCGACCAATGCACGCCCTTATCTAGAAACTAAAGAATCATCATTTTGTAACAATGTTGTTATATAGAGGTTTGACAATCTCCAATCTGAAATTCATATATTTAAAAAATAAAATTTGAAGTCCAATCCTTAATCCAAAACAAATATCCAAGATTTCCAATTTTATAGAGAGATTTGACGGTACATGAAACCTCATCATAAGTTTAATTTGATGTTAAGTAAATCGTTAAAGTTAGGCTGTTAGGCAGAGTTGTAGTTGGAGTTTGTCACGGAACCACTCACATTCTTGTGGCATGTGTGATGAAAAATTTTAACATGCATAATTTGTTGGAAAACTATATGCACAGCGAAAGCATACTAGAATCTTACTGTTTACATGAATAATAGATAACCAAATCGTTTATGCTAGAACACATATAATATGCTGGAACACATAAACTTACATAAATTTAATTCAAGAATTACCTCTTGAAGCGTGAGCAGATATGTTCAAGCAAATCCCCAATATAGATAGACCTTCAAGCAACTCTACAAGATAGACAATAACTATGGTCTTGTACAATGATCCCAAGTTCACATCCGAACTCTCTCAATACTTGGGTGGGCAAGTATCGAATAGAAAACTAAAATCTCTTTTTCTAGGTTAGGAGAATTTCTATTTATAGATTTCTTCCTAATCCAAAAAGGAGAAGAAAACCCAGCTTTCTTGAAAAACTAGAAAATCACGTTTCTTTCCCTTTTCCCTAAGAAAATAGGATTCCGAGTTCTAGTTAAATATGGGCACTATAGGGACCACAAAATTAATTACTGAAGCTTCCTATTATGGAAATTATTCCAAATAATTAATTTGAATTATTCTTACCATAATAAATTACAAATCATTCCACTAGAAATTCGTAATTGCACTCATCTATTTATATTTTGTAATTCCCCATTAAACACTTATGTAATTCCCCATGTTAGGATTACAGATACTAATCAATAAATTAATTACTTACGAATTTAATTTAATGATTAATTTCCTTTAGAGCACTACTTAACTTATTTCATGTGTTGGATTCATAAATCCACTTGCAAGGTTTGACACGATGAAAACTTATAAGTTTCTCAAAAAGGCATATCAATCAATTTATATAGAGAGACATGGATTCCATCAACTAACTTATAATTTCACCAATATATATTATTATCATCCAATCTACCAGGCATATTGACTCATCTCAGAATCTCACCTTTTAATAAATGAAAACGATAATTAATAAATACAGATCGTAATAGTTATATCAAGATTAAGAATATAAGTACATTTAATAGTTTAGAGAATATGTTTTTGATAGCCAGTTTAAAACAACTATCTCTACTCGGTCCCGTTCAATGCATACAAAATGCACTAGCACAAGAAGTTGGAACTATACCGTTCTCATAATTAAGATAAATTGCATATAATCTTGTGCTATAATCGTACCGATGGCATGTCCAATTTCCATCCTAGATTGTGAACAAAAAACTTTATACTTATAAGAGGCAATGATTTAATCCTCTGTGTATAAGCTAAAACTCTACACACTAAATCATCTACTATATAAGTAAACAGACACCATAAACGAATATATGATCTATTAAAACTAAGCAAATATTTATTCTATAATAAATATTATATCTTAACATATGGTTAATAGTATATATTCCAACATAATTAAGCCTATATTCTTTACGTTTGATCTTACAAATAAAGAATAAGAATCATCTGCATTCGTACAAAAGTAGTTGAAGTAAAGATATGAAACAACAAAAAGAGATTTGAAAGTTTAAACATTATCCTATCTTAAGCAAAAACTTGAAAAAAATGAAGAGGGGCCGAATTTGAAAATAATAAATAAATAAAGTGGAACTATTAACATTCTTGATAAATTATCACCAATGATGCAAAAAACAATGAGAATAATAAAAAGGCATAATATATATATATATATATATATATATATATATATATATATAAGTCCCTTTAATATGGATTCAAATGACATCTATGCTCTTTAATTTTGAGTGTACACAGTATAGTTAAATTTATATAACACTAAACAAGTATACACACATGTCCTACGTGGCAATTCACATCTTATAAAGTGTCCTACATGTATTATGCCACTAGGACGTGTGTGTCTATGTACACACAAAATTGAATATTTACACATTAATTCCATCATATAACATACATACAAGTGTGATTAAAACTATGGCTTATTATTATACTTGCAATTTTCTTGATATATACTCTTGGATTCACAACTTACCACCAATTCACTACTAAAAAAACAGTGAATACCGACCTAAAAATTTCCGACCTCAAATGGAGGTCGGTAATTTTCGACCTCCGGAGGTCAGTATTTACAAGTAGTCGGTTTTTATGCAAAATAAAGCGGAAAAACCAAATTCCGACCTCCGGAGGTCGGAATTTTTCCCAGAAAAAATGAATTACAATAAAAATACCGACCTCATGAGGTC
>JAJOOR010010555.1:0-25681 GCA_036250505.1 Solanum acaule | reverse complement strand
ATTACAACCTTCTTTGTCACATTAAAATCCTCATAAGAAAAGCTTATTCCTTGCATGCTACAATATTTTTCAATACTCCCTTAGTCCACTTTAACTTTACCAGCTTAGAAAATATAATTTATCACTATGTTCCTAATTTATCCTTATTATAAACTATAGTCATTCCCAAAAAAAACATTAAATTTATTATATTCAAAAGGATAATATAGTAAAATTCTTCCTGAAGTAATTTTTTGTTCAAATTCATCAAAGACACAAACTTTATCCTCACTTTTGGTAGAGTAACTCAAACCAATAAAAAAGGGTCACTCAATTTGGAATTTATCATATCAATTTGACAATCAAAAACCACAACAGATAAAAAAGATATAACTGCATTACAAAAGGGACATCAAAATTACAAATGAAACACAATCAGTTAATAAGCTAAAAACCCATCAACAAAATTAAAAAAAAGAGCTTAAAGAGAGAGAGAGAAAAAACTAACGGGCAGTAAGATTTGGAGAAGATAACAATGGAGTGAGAAGAAATCGTCTTTTTGACGAAAGCAGATGAATCTCCAGCTTCAGCAATTGTTGATGCGTATAACAACACAGTTACAGATACTATAATTAAGAAAATGGGTATCGAGGAAAACGATGTAGAACTGGAAAATGCAGCTGATTTCGCCATTTTTGAGCTCTGAAAGAGTTGAAATTTAATTTGCTCTTTCAAGATCTGAAGTCGGATTTTTTTTTCTTCAATATATATGGAAAGTATATTTTACCTGATTGGGCTTTGGGAATTTGGGCCTTGTTTTATTTTGTTATGGGCCTGGTGATATTGTTGGATGAATTAGATAAAATAACCATTTTTACGCGGATGATTTACGAGAATGATCTTGAAAATAAGTCGTTTTAAAATTAATGTTAAGTTTTTTCATGTGGAGAGTATTTTTTACTTTTGATCGTGAAGGGTTGCTCATGGAGCAAGCGGGGTCAAATGTTTAAGACTAGTCATTTTTAAGGTTATTGATGGTAATTTCCCGACTTTTATGATTGTTAATTAAAAATCTATTACTGATTCGAAACTAATTAAAATTAAATCATTTTTAGTAAGTAAATAACAGTTTAGGAAGAAAATAAGTAAATAAACTAGTTGGACAATAATACGTCAGTTACAATCCAACAATTTATTATTATTATTGTTATTATTCTCCTTTTCCAATCATCAGAACAAGCAAATTTCCCTTCAGCCACTAGCGAATGAGCATAAAAAAGGAACTCCCACTAGAACCTCAAGGAAGATTGAATCCTTAGGTGCAAGTTAAACATCAACTCAAGAAAGTGAAAGGCGAATGTAAATAGCCCTAGAAAAGACATTTCCCATTAGACGACTAATATGATTGTCAAGAACATTGAGGAAGTATCTAGTATGGATCGTACATGGACAGTAGTTGGAGTCGGCATCTGAGTTCTCTGGGGAAGATGATCAAGTTTGCCCCTCTCCCTTCAACACTTCGAGTGAAATGCGACAAAAGAAAAGGAAGGAAAATCCATGGACCGACCATAATAGACATTGGAACAGAATAAGTTAAGGAAAGATGAAATTATGTAAAATAAAGATAACCAAGACCCCTTTCTTAAGTCTTGCACGTATTGTTACCAATAGGTATTTTCAGAAAAAAAGATGTTAACTAAAATAGAAGTAATTACAATCTGTTAGAAATTTGGTTCTCTAGTTTGAACTTGTACAAAGTTTAGAATTAGTTACTGCCAGCAAAAATATATACTAATAAGAATTTTGCTTTCAAAGGTATCTATCTTTTTTCACAGGTATGAATGATCCTTCTAAGTAGCTTAGTATCTAATAACTGAGATTCAATGTGTTCTGCTCAGTGCTCAATCATAGACAACTAGCTATCAGACTCCACGATCGAAGAAGGGGCGAGGGATGCAGTTGGTGAGATTCTTGTTCTATGTTTCCTCGAATATGGATAGATGACAGCAAGCTCTCGAACACGGTTTAAGACCTCGTGAGGAATCCTGGACACGCCATGCTTCTTCTTGGCATCAACCTGCAGCAAGTTTTTATGGGCATGTATGATATATAAACATGGTTTTTGCATCATAATAATAAGGTTGAACCCATCGGGAGACACCTAAGTTGGCAACATCTTACACTTAGGCATCTCTAGTAAGACTTGTACCATTTAAACACTTGTAGTAGGGCTTGACTGTGTCATGTTGACACTTACGCTGATTTGGCAACTTGTCGGGCCCTACTACATGTGTTTAAATGGTAAATGTCTTAGTTAAGATGTCTAAGTGAAAGATGGTGTCAACTTTAGGTGTCTCCCGATATGTGCAGCTAAATATGAAACCTGCTGAAAATGTAATATATGACTTGATTACAAGTCTTTTAGGCAATTAACTTTCTTCCATTACACACTAAAGCTTCTAATAAAACTTTCCGCTATTCAAGAATTTCAAGTACCAGTAATGTCACATTTGTTCCTCATGTAACCTGAACCTCAAAATGGAATCCAAATCCAGAGGATGAGAAAAGACCACAAAAAAGATGTAGTAAATCTAACAGATGGTGAATATACATATCTCCGTGACACAGAATTATCACGGCTTACATTATAACAAGACAACTGGATTTGTTCCATGAATTCTCTTCTATTTGTCAGAGAGAGCATTAACTCCAAAAATCTTATATTGAATTGAAAAGGGATAGGCTAGATGTGGCTTTGCAACATGATGATCCTATGATTATAAGTAAAGAAACATAAAAGAGAATGAGTTTTGAATTAAATTTAAACGAAAAGGGACAGATTAGAGGTTTTCAATTGATAGGAAGAATAAAATACCCCTCTCCGGCTCTGCAATCGTCGGCAGCTAGCCCTCAGAAGATTCCGCCATTTGTCCTGACAGAAGCAAGGGACTAAAAGATCATACCAAAAAAACCTGGAAAGCAGAAAATTATAAGTATGTTACTAAACGGTCAAGTACCTTCAGATCAGCTGGACTACGATGCACAGATGATTGGAAAAACATCCTCTTAATGTCACTCCATCTGCCAACACCATACTTGGAAACACCCTCCACCAACTTTAGGACCTCAGTTGTTGACCAATACTTGTTGTGTTTTCTGTCTTGGTTAGTGCCTCGGGTCTCGCTCCCTATAGTCCAATCTTCTTCAGATGAATTATCACTAGACTGGTCAGAAAGAGTGCCAGAAGGATCATCTTGTGCCTCAGATGAATGGATGTTACCGTTATAGGCTCTGTTAGCCCTGCAATCTTTGGATAAATGTCCCTGAAGTGGACAGCGAAAACATAAGCAAAAGAAGTAGCAATAATCTGAAAGAACAGCATCTAAAAGTGGATATGTGACTTTACGGCTTACGCTTTGTGTCATCCTAGCATGAAACAGACACAACAAGGATGAAATGTTCGAGCAAATCAAATGCTCGCCACATGAGTATTAAACATTGAATTGATGAGAGATACTTAATCCTAAGCAAATACATTTAGCATATGAGACTAGACATGTTAAATAAAGTGAACAGTTTTCGAGGAACATTCCCAGCAGAAGTTAACTTCCTTGAGAGAAAATATGAAAGGTCAATACAAAGTCTGAAACTCCTTTTTATTTGTAGTTCACTAACCTCCCTCCTGATAAGTCGTTCCTCAATGGGCAGACCAGGTGGAATTTGGATGCATCCAACTTGAAAATTTCTTTTACCAAGACCTTGTGATGATACTTTGGCTCCTCTGTGATAATATCGCCGACCAAATCCTCCTCGTGAAGGTTTACATTTCAGATTCTGTTCAGATATTCCTAATTTCATTCCATCACATTTTACATTTTCTTTAGCCAACTCCTTGCTATCCCACTTATCCGGAAAATCGAGCTGTATTTCACCTGCTGCAGAAGAAAAGCATTTGAAGGAATTCCATTGGATATGTTCTCTCCTTTTCACGTGTTGAACCCTTGGCTTTGTTCTGAAATTGAATATACTAGCAAAGGCAGTAGATACTGTAAGGAGATTCTGGCAAGCTGGTGGGACTTTAACCCCTTGATTTTCACTCGAATCAAGAGAGCTTTTCGGAAAACTGTAATTCTTGTCTGATATCTCCTGGTTTTCCAAACCAAATATCATGTGGGATTCCAGCCATTGCTTATCCGCAACTGAAGTTTGATGTCCAAACATGTTCCTGAACACCTCAAGTAGTTTATCAGTTGACATGTCCTCAAATTCGTCTAAAGCGTCATGATCGGATGAGGTACTTGCATCAGACAACTTTAACACATGAACACCACAATTTCTTTGTTCTGAATCAGCTAGCTTGTTCTCCAAATTCATATTCCCTATATAGGATACATCTCTTGTGACATCAAGGGTGGGAGTCTCTTCCTCAAGTTCAATATCTAATAAATCGAAAATAATAGGACCAAAATTAATAATCAGTTGAAAGACATTTACTTAGGACAGAAACAAAGGTAGAAAAGGAAAGCATAGACTAGCATGATAGCGGAGAGACAGCAACTACTTACCCAAAAGATAATCTTCACATGAAATGCTGCAATGATTTTCATTATATCCGTTTGACAATCCATCAAGAAACTGCAAAAACCGGGTATGGACAAATGATCAGTAATAATGGAAGATGATCGAAAACAATTGATTAAACTCATTGAATACAAAAGAATCAGAAATACTGTGGACAAATTAAAACACATAAACACTCTCGAATATAGTATTAACAAGTTATGACTGCTCACAAGGGTATATACCTTCTCCCTTGTTTTATCCTCTTCACTAAGACCTCTTTGAACTGCATCTAGGTGAAATGTCAAAAATCAAAATGTCATTAATTATCGACAAAACTAGTAAGAATTTGAAACTCATCTGATTCACATAGCTCAAGTTGTTAAGACCATTACCACGATCACTATTTGTTACGACAGACTCCGAAGCTGAAAACTCCTTAATGTAGCTCTCTGGAAGACTGCATGCACATGTGCTAAAATCTAGAAGAGTATCGACTATATCGCCATACTCGGTTTCTGCAAATAATTGTTCCACTCCTATTGCGTCCTCCTCTGATGCAAAATAGATAGATGCAGCACTTACAACCTAAAAAAATCATAACAGTTTAGTTAACAAAATAATTTAAACGAAGATTATTGATCAAAATCACATAATATTTTGAACAACTAAAATTGTCAAGCTTAAAAGTTCCAAATACTTCCAGTATTTATACTCGAAGTACAACAACAACAACATACCCAGTGTAATTCCACAAGTGGGGTTTGGGGAGGGTAGTAAGTACGCAGACCTTACCCCTACCTTGGGAGGTAAAGAGGTTATTCCCGATAGACCCTTGGCTCAAGAAAAAACATAACAAAGCAATCTGGGAAAAGAAATAACAAAAGAGAACAAAATAATGCTGTAATCGAAGTACAAAAAATAGCAGTTAGTAATAGAAATCAAAGAACAAGAAACTGCAAGAGTAATGCTACGACTACTAGTATAGGAGGATATGTGAAACAATACTCAACTACCTACTAGCCTTCTACCCTAATTTGACTCAAAGTAAATGAAGTAAAGCAGTAAGGATGTTTCTAGGATTAATTGGACTAAGTGTAATCTAAACTAGTCATCCTCCAGAAATTTTTAGCTACCTGTTCAGGCTCCCGTTGAGAACTCTTTGCACTCTCATTTGGTGTCTTCCAGTTGTACTCGAACGAATCCATGGAAGTTTGCATTTTACTCATCTGTCCAAATTTTCCTAACAGATTCTTGAGAATTTAACTACCAGAAACATAACAAGAAAAATGTCAGCCTCAGCATGCTCAATTTCTGGTTTTGAAAGCTCAGCTAAAGGAGGACTGTAATGCACGTAGCTTCGTTTCCTTTTTCTAACACATTAAGAAATGACTTAAAAGGGGAATAAGTATATTAAAGAACTGCACATGTCAAAAAAATATTGAAAAATTCATAATCAACTAAAAGGAATCATCTAATCAACAAATTATGGAACAACATATTGACTAAACACCCCAGCAGAGCCTCACAATATATGACATTTTTCAAAAAAAAAATAAGGATTTGATAGCAACAGGTCATATGAAAGAACTAAAACTTCACCAACAGGAATACAAATGAAAACAAACTACAACAACAACACATCCAGTGTAATCTCACAAGTGATGTCTCGGAAGGGCAGAGTGTATACTAACCTTACGCATACCACGTCGAGGTAGAGAGGTTGTTTATGAAAGACACCCGGCTCAAGTGCACCAAATCAAATGACAGTGAATAAAGCATGTCAACTAAATAACGAAAGCAATACAGAGCATTATTCAAAAACACTAACAACAACAAAATAGTGTGATAATCGAAACACAACAAATAATGTATATTAAAAGCAAGAAACAACAAAAGAAAACAAACTAAACTTGTTACTAAATCATATATGTTTCTTATACAACCAATAGGGTATACAAATCAACTAAAACTAAAAGATTAACGTGGACAAGCAAAATATTCAAGAATTCTGATAAAATGCATGCAAATGCAACAAAAATACACAACTGCTAGATACCCACAAGACAAAAAGCACAAAAGAACTTAAGGGGTCTCTGATCATACCTTCATTTCACTGATTCAACCAAAAAAGATTCATTTTTTGACCAAAAATCAAGAAAATAAACAAACCCCAGATGAAATTTTTCACAATAAATGCATGGAAGTAACTGAAAAAGCAAAAAAGGGAATGTAAATGGTATCTCTGTTTCAGTAAAATGGGAGCTGAATTTTTTGGTGACAGAGGAAGTGGAGACGGACGTGAAGTGACGTGAAGAACCGAATTGGAATTGTGGGGTTGGGGTCCGGAAAAGGTGACACGTGGAGGGTAGTGGTTGGAAAATTGTACAACCTTAAAAAGGAAATAAAGAAATTCTGTTTTTATATGTGGTTGATTGATAGATAATAAAGGTCGAGAATTATGATAAAAGGATAGTAGATTATGGTATGACATAGTGTGTATTCTCTAATGTGTATTAATATATGTTGTCTTTTTATCTGTTTTTTTTTTTTTTTAGTCGAGAGTCTATTGAAAATAAGCATTATCTCCCTATAAAGGTAAAGATAAGGTTTATGTATATATCTGAACTTTCTCAGACTCCATTAATGAGATTACCCTGAATTTGTTATGATCGTAATTTTCTTTTTAAAAAATAAATTTGAAAATGGAATGGCCAGGGGTATTCGGCATGGCGGAGAGAGCATCTGAAGGGTTACTTCACCTTTAGTGATCACACACCGAACCGGGCAATCACTAGCTACAATCAATGGAATATATACTATTTATTGAAAAGGTTTTTTATTGATTCAAGAAGAATCATACGTACGAAACACTTATATACAGATAATAAATATTGAAAATTCAGAATCGTAAGATATTTTTCTCACAAAAAATATGTTAAGACATTTTCCCTATGGTGGGATCTAAATCAACAATGGAAAAAATAAAGTAAGTAAATGGCCAAGAATATGTTTAGGGATCTCCAAAATTACACTATAAACAAGTGATCACTTTATTTTTCACCACTCATTGTTATTCACATATACATAATTCAAGATCGAAGTAGTTCAACACATTATTATACGTTTAACTGATTATAACATACACTTTTTATAATATTTCTATAAATCCTCGAAATGGAATCTTGAAAGGCATCAGAAATGAAAATTTTACAATTATGAAATAATAAAGGCTTTCTGTCGATTCAAACTCTGTACTTACACAAGATGCTTTTATACAGATAACAAATACTGAACTCGAAATCATATGGTATTTTCTCAACAATAGTTGATGCTTTCCCACCATGAAGTCCTCTAAAGCAATCAACAATAGATTTCCTCAAAGAACCAGATGTAGGCAATTGTTGACAAATCCATTCTACTAATGAATCCAAATCTTGGGCAAAATCATGTATGCTTCTTAGCAAAAGCTCTGGCATTGCTATCTTCTTGTTGCTTGTTACAATTAATGAAGCTTGTAAGTATTCCAATTTTGATTTTTCTAACTCACCTATAACTCCATCACTTGTGTATATCTTCACCTACATAATTATTTTCATTTTTCCATTAATTGTAATGAAATAATAAGCCAACATTCACTTTATTAAAGAAAGGGAAATAGTATCATCACATGATTTTTTCGTAATCCGTTTTAATTTATGTGATGATATTTAACTGAACATCAAATTTTAAAAAATTGTGGGTTATCGTACTATATACAATGAAGGATTAAAAACAACTACTACTAGGCCTCAACCCTGAACCATGTTTAATTTGGATTGATTATATGAGTTAATTCAGATTTTTTTTTTATATATTGGTCAATTTAAGTTCATTTCGTTACCTATTTTGCTAAATTTTATTTTAAAAAATAACTTTTAGAACGTAGTATTTTAGGTTTGACTAATCAATTAGAAAATAACTTTTGAGCAATAATTTGTGTTTGACCAAATTTCCAACTTCTATCACTACTCAAAAACATTTATTTTTTTATGATCAACTACATCAATTCTCTAAAATAAGCATTTTTTACTTCTTAAAAAATTTGGTCACACAAACTATCGATAAGTCTAATAATATTATATAAAAAAGCATGTATTGTGTAATTGTTTAAGTTCATTATAACTCGTCTAATAATTATGCTAGCTATGAATCTACTACAACTCCCCTCTTAAATTATCTTGATTTTTAATCATAATGTGATACGCTCACTAAAATTATAAAAATTAGTAAGTATTAACAATATAAAAGAACAGTCTGATGTACAAAATATTCCAACGATACGTAATAATAGTATATAGAGACTTACTGCTGGAGAAGAACGTGTGCCACAACATAAGGCAAACATAACATTTGGATCAAATGATTCAAGTCCATGCAGCTCACGTACAAAATTTTCTTTATCATTCTTTTCACCTTTTCGATTCACCTAATTAATTAATCATATTATAATAAATGTAAGAAAAATTATATTCAAGAAATGTTTGGAAAAAAAATTAATTTAATAAGAGAAGTAAAATGTATTTAATTAATTACCTCTTTTCCTAGTGAATTTAGTGGTTTTCTCAAGATAAAATGTTCAATTGCATGTGCATTTATTGTATTTCCACCAATATTTAGAGTTGCCTGAAATAAAAATTAGAAAATTAATTCGAATCGAGATATCTGTATTTAAAAATTACGACAGATAATTTGAGACGGACAGAGTAATAACCTTATTCATAAGTGACAACAACTTTTCTGGAGTAGAACTAGAAGGAAGTCCATGTTGAAGAAATCCCTGGAATTATAATAAAAAAATATATAATATGATTTTAATAAAGTTTGAATATTGAGATTTATAAAGGAAATAATTTTTAAAAAATAAATAAATTAAATATAATGTACATGCATGATACAAGCGTTGTACATGTTGATCCAGAATGCTAATTTCTGTTGATAATTCAGCAATCTTAAATCTACATTTTGTAGACTGTTCATCATAAGCCTGCACAATTTCAACAATAATATAAGAAAATATTAGAAAGAGAAGTCTCGAAGCAACGATAAAATTATTTTCGTATAATCTGATTAAGATATTGGTTTGAGTTGTGAAATTAGCTATAGATTGTGCCTTACATCACACCCCTTAATTAGGGGTGCACCCCTTCCCCGACGTTACGTGAATACAAGAAAATATTAGTGTTTATTTCATCGAACAGCCCTTTAATACAACAATATATTTCTCCTAACATTAAGAAGAGAAGCGAATCAACAATATGTCCCAAATCAATTTGTATGTGTTGATAGTGTAAAGAATTGTAAAATCGATATTATTTATGGTTGGTTAATTATAAGCTAATATATATGTCGAGTGTTTATAAGTCAAAATCAATCAAAATTAAAATCATAAGTATCTTATAAATAATTTTGATTTGATTAAGTCTTTTACAATTTTATCCCTAATATATATCTCTCCTAAAACATAATAACTCCTAATTATCTCTCTATTTTTTTTTTTGTCATTCTTCACCTTTTACATTCAAATACTTCTAAATTTACATTTTCCATAAATAATTCCAAGGACAATTCATGATTAATAAAACTTTCTTGTTTATTATCATTTTTCATACACATGCATGAATGACTTATTATCGCTTCATCACTTCTATCCAAACACATTGTGATCATTTTCAGTACTCGATACTTATCAATTATACTACTACTTTCAATCAGCTAAATCAAATAGACTGTCAGTTTATAGAAGTTAAACTCTATTCAACTATCATGTAGTAGGATCTAAAAAATTGTTTGTTTTCATCTTCATACTCACACACATGAATTGCTTGTTATTAGGTTCATCACTTCTATCCAAACACATAGTGATCATTTTCAGTACTGGATAGTCAATACCTATCAATACTACTACTTTCAATCAGCTAAATCAGACAGACTATCAGTTTATAAAAGTTAAACTCTTCTCAACGAACATGTAGTAGAATCTAAAAATAACACATAAAATATTCAAATTAGGGTTTTGAGGACATACTTGAGCTTTTGAAATAGAGGAATAGAGTTGGAATTTGATATGCATTTGGGCTCCATAGATGTTGATGCAAATCTAACCAAATTTTTGTAAGGCCCAATATCTCTTGGAATGGACTCTTCTGAATCAAAAATACCATATGGATCTTGTTGTCTTGAATCTTTTTGTTGGATCAAAAGGCTTGTTGTACTATTATTTTTTGAATTGGGCTCAATATGGGCCCTAAAACTCAATGAAAAATTGCTTGATCTACTAGCAATTGGGCCTGATTTTTCCAACTCCATTGCACGTGTTGTTCTAAGCAACCTTATAAAAATGAACACCAAACATTTCATGATGTTTTCTGATAATTTATTTGGTGGCCATCTATGAATTGTGTCTTCTTCTGTTGGAATTGGACTTTGCATGATTTTTTGTTGAAGTTCATGTATTGGAGTGGACATAAATTTGGGAATATCTGCATTTCTTTCTCTCTGTAAAACAATAAAAAAAAAAAAAAAGTTATACAAATAAACAACAACATATTCAATGTAATCCCACAAGTGGAGTTTGCGGATGGTAGAGAGTACGCTGACCTTACTCCTACCTTGTGGAGGGTAAGAAACATTGTTCCAGACCCTTGGCTCGAGTAAACACAGTTTGAACAAAGAACATTATACAGATCTTGAAAAAAAAAAGAGGCGGAGGGGGGTGGGGGTGGGAGTAGGGTGTTGTTCGGTATGATAAAAGTTATATTCTAGAAAAATGCAAGAAAATAAAGAGCGACTCAATAGAATAGGTGGTCTAAAGTAAAAATATAAGTATATGTCTTGTATTTATTTAATAAAGTGATTTTTTAAAAAAAAAAACTATGTTCCACCTAAGTATTGAATAGACTATAATTTAAACTTTCACTAATTATGTAAATACTCTATCAAACTCATCTTAAGAATCAATATTATATGCAAAAATGACTTCTGTCGTACCAAATATATTTAAAATCGTGATAAAAATAAATAAAGGACTTACTCTAGGTGTTGGATTTCTTGGTTCTCTCAGAGGTGAAGGAGTCTTGATCATCCCGCTTTTCCTTGAAATCCTTTCTCCAAATGTTCTAACTTGTTGATGAAATTGATTTTCATCTTCTTGATCAACAATAACTTTTAATGACTTATTAATTGGTTGTAACAATTTCTCATTATTTATTCTAAAGTCATTAAGACCATAATCACCTTTTATAGCTTTGCTAATAAAATGCAATGCCTTTGTCTCAAATGGCACTTTTTGATCATTTAGCCCTTTAAATTTGTTTGGATTTGGTGGCAAAGAATATGAAGATATATTGTTTTGTTGTTGACTTTGTATTTTCATCTTGTTGTTAAGTCCTTGTTTGGACTTAATAGCTTGATGATCAATATTGTTGATTTCTTTCTCTTTATTCACATCACATTGAATCTTGTTGATTTGGCCTTCCAATTTGGCTATTTCATTTTCAACCATGGCTAATTCTTCTAATAATTCCTTCATCTACAAAATTTCCTCTATTAGGTTAAAACATGCATAAAGCACGATAAAAGTAATTAAGGAATTTTAACAATATCTACTATATATACATAAAAATATAACTTTTTTATTATTTATATAATGTGTAATTTTCAGACAAAGAAGATTTACATGTACAACCTCTTGCACCACCTAATTTTGGCGCCTCTACCCGTACCATTTAGTGTATATATAGCTTCTACTTCTATATATATATATACATACACCATATAAAATTCATTTACATTATCAGATCACTTAAAAAATAATTAAAGATAATTATGGATAAGTATATTGCACCTAAAAATTTATTTTCATTATCAGTGGATAAAAAGTTAAATCAATTAATATACATGAAACTGAAAAAATTAATCATTTTTAACCCAAATATACACACATATATATTTCATATAATTAATTTAGTAGTACATATGGATGGTTTGTTAAAATCAAACTTAGGTAGAAAGAAAGTAAACATCATATCCAAAGTTGATGGCAGAAGGTAGTTTTCTTCTTATTCAATATTTTACTTTATCAAAAAAAGTACATTCTTAGCTGCTACGATTTGAATTTTAGTAAATATATCCATAAATTCTTTTTATTTAATTCCTCATGTTACTAAATCATTGAAGAAAATCTCACTTTTCTATATTGTTGTTTTAGCTTTTATATATATATATATATAAACTTCTTTATACAATCATCCTTTATAATAACATATTACCGGTCAAAGTTTTTTTTAAAGAAATTTCATGTTAATTAGAATATGTTATATTATAATATGATCTATATAGCAATATTTTGCTATAACAATAAAAAAACTACATAGACAGACAACGTTGTTATAAAAAATTTAGGCCGTAGAAACACAACACAAACAACATATATGGCTAGTATAATGTCACAAGTG
Organism: Solanum acaule; assembly: GCA_036250505.1. Lineage (NCBI taxonomy): Eukaryota > Viridiplantae > Streptophyta > Magnoliopsida > Solanales > Solanaceae > Solanum > Solanum acaule. Next base: position 12,647 of record JAJOOR010010555.1, on the reverse strand, counting down.
AGAACTGAAGAGGATAATGAGTACATAAACGTTATCCCTACCTTGTAAAGATAGAGAAATTGTTTCTGATAGACCCTCAATTCAAGTAATATAGCTTAAACACTAATTTTATTTTATTTAAAAAAAAAACTCACTAAAGAATTAAATTTACCTTAGGAGGAAGGTAATTTGGAATGGTGAAAGATGAATCATCCTTTCTTTGATACACCTTCTCCAGAAATTCATGCACTTTTTGTTCATGATTCAACATTTTTCTAAGCTCAGCAACCTTATATTATAACACAAATATATAAAACTTTCAACTTCTCCTTATATATACTACAAGAAAAGTGCGAATTACATGAAAATTTACTGGTAATATATATAGTTTATTTCCTATAAGAAAATTCGATGAAAAAATCTTTGCGAAATCCATATTGGTAATAATGGTAGAAAATCCCTTCTTAATTTTTTATTTTTTTAAAAAATTCTTTAGCTTTTTCAATCACTATATAATAAGAAAGAAATAACACATATTTTGGATTCTAATTTGCAAATTTAATTAGTAGCATTCATATGTAATGACTAATTTTCTAAAAGAGCATATATAGGTTAAAGGTACATGGACCATAACCTATATATCCCAAGTACAAATTCTAGCTTTTTTGTCATGTTTTTTCATAACTATTTAATTACCATATGATAAAAATAAATTAAATTCATCAAGAAAGGTTCATAAGAAACCTCTTTTTCAAGTTCTTCTTTCTTGTGGTGTCCACCAGTACTAGTACTCTTCTTCTTTCTCTGAAAACATACACCAAGAATATTGATCCTCAACACAAGAAAAATGAAATTCAATGGCAGATCTAGAGTAGACGCAACGCGTTAAGTTGAACTTATTGCGTCTAATGTGTGCAAGAAAATAATAATAATAATAATAATAATAATAATAATAATAATAATAATAATAATAATAATAATAATAATAATAATAATAATAATAATAAATAATGGAATCCAATGATTCTAAATTCTGAATCCGTCACTATCTAGAGTATATGTACATCAAAGTTTGAAGAACCTAATAAAGTTACAAAAACCAAGAAAGAATTTGAAAATCCCATGTAAGATCGACTTTAAAATATAAAAATATGTACATATAATAAATTAAAGAACATAATCATTGATTCTAAATCTTGAAGAACTAAACATAATTGCAAAACCAGAACGATACAGAGAAGATTAACATGACTAATGCATAAATGGAGAAACGATACACTATCCTTAAAAAATACAAGACAAATAACTTACAATAATTTGTGCTGGAAAATGAACTGCCAAATTTAGCTGGTTTGCCATGAACTATACAATCCTCAAAGCCTTTTTGTTGATTCAAAGAAAAATGGTGCTCATGAGGTATTCATTAGTAGAATTATGTAGGGTTATTATTATTATTATTGAGATGATGAATGCTATTATCAAATAAAAAAAAAAACTTGGACTAGAAGCAAGGAATTGTATGGTATACTTTATTTTGTGGTGGTTGTGATTATATTGTTGAAGTTGTTGACACATCTAGAATTAATTTGAATATACATGAAAAAAATGAAGTGAAGTATAAATGTGTTGAAAATTTGATGAGAAGATGATAAAATGGAGCTATCAAAATGATATAGTATATAGTTGTAGTAATAGGGAATGGGAGGTCATGCACCACCAAGAAAATATGGTGGAGTACTAACAAATATTTCTCCATTCTTAATCAGAGATTTTAGATTCGAATCCTGAGTATGGAATCATCTTTGATAGCAAATATTTTACCCTTCAAAGTAGGATATTCCGACTTGATTTCAGATTAATCGTAATGTCAAACTTCAAAATAAATACTGAACACCATATGAAAAACACAAATTAATCAAAGAAAAGGGACTTTTATTTAAAAATAAATAAATAAATTTTTGATATAAAATGTTGGCGTAGCTTGCACTTGCAGTATTTTAGGACTTAAAAGATTAAGTTTTTTTTTTTTTTTGGGTATAATAATAGTTTGGCTTTTAATTTGTTGTCTTAGTAGAAAATGATTGCGTATTTTAGGGGATATATATTAAGGCGTGTGAGTTAAGGAGCAAGTAAATGATTATTTCATGGAGGGAAAGAAAAGATCAAGGGTGTGTTTGGTATACAAATTATGTTTCTTTTTTGTTGTTGAACACTACGTATTTTATTATGAGTTTAATTGAATTTAATATCAGTTTTAACTTTAAAAATAATTAATCAATATAATCAACAGGGGAGATATATGAGGAATTAATCATGTTAATATATATATATATAAAATTTAAAATTTATACAAATACTTAAACTTATCATTCTTAAATTCCTATTACAACTTCTACTGATACTTGCAATAACAATAACATATTAGTGTAGAATGGAAAGGATAATGTATATGCGATGAAATTGATACTTGCAACAAACGACAGCAATTACATATAAATATAGTCCCGTAGATGAGCTTTGAAGAGAATAATTTGTACCTCAATTTTACCCGTAACTTATATAGATAGAAAGGACAATTTTGCTCAAGAAAAACATAATAAATTGATTATGAAAATGAAATATAATAATAAAAATTTCATATTGAAAATAATGAAGAAAATAACGGAAGTAACAATAATAGTACTATAATCAAGATATACATATAATATTTGTCGATATATTAAGAATTTTATTTTGAAAACATTTATTTATATAGTCAAATACTATACATAATCATTCCAATAAACAATAAACCCCCATACAGTTTACAATTAAAATCTCATAATAAAATAACATATTTTACGTAATTAACTTAATCATGTACATGATTTATTTTCCCATAAAACCAAAAATTGTGACCCTATTTTGTTTTCCTTCCGCAGTCTACTGCTAATTAAGCTTTAACCTGGAAACGAAAATCAGCATAGCCATTGCCATGGCGTCTCTTTTTCATCAATCTTCGAAAACTCATTTCTATTTTGCTTTGGCAAATGTCAGTAGAAGAAGCTTTAGCTCATTCTCAACAAGTTTCAATTCAAGAACTTTCAAACCCCTATTTCAAGGTAAAATCTCCATTGTATGTATTAATATTAATAAAGTTGGGATTTTTAGTTCTCTTTTACAGTTTTTTTCTTTGAGTATTTTGATCAAGTATTTGTTGTTTATGTAAATGTTAATGTTTCTTGTAAAATGCAGAGTTGGAATATGAGGTTTCTAAGTTTGATTATATCAATTATTTGTAGGACATGGTTGTTTTAGGTAGATGTTGATTTGTTTTTAAACTGTTATGTCACGAGTTCGCAGCGTAAAAATGGTTTCTTTGATGAAGAAGGCTGCATAGAAGTGGTGTCACTCTGGGCGTGGTTTAGTGGTGAATGAAGTAAACTGAGATTTGAGAAACGTGCAGCATAAAAATAGTTTCTTTGATGAAGAATGCTGTGTAGTAGTGGCACTTTGGGTGTGGTTTAGTGGTCAATGAAGTGTATTGAGAAATGGGAGGTCGTAGGGGTGACACTTAGGGTGGGGTCTAGTGATCAATGAAGTGTATTGAGAACGGTGAGGTTGTAGCAGTAACATTTACGGTGGGGTCTAATGGTCAATGAAGTGTATTGAGAACTTTGAGGTCGTAGCAGTGACACTTAGGGCGGGGGCTAATGGTCAATGAAGTCTACTGAGAACTGTGAGGTCGTAGCAGTGACACTTGGTGTCTAATGGTCAATGAAGTGTATTGAGAACTGTGAGGTCGTAGCAGTGACATTCATGGTGGGGTCTAATGATCAATGAAGTGTATTGAGAACCATGAGGTCTCATGTTCAAATCCCAAATGGAGGCAAAAGTACTAGGTGATTTTTTCTGATCTATCTAAGCCTCGGTGCACAGAGTTATCTGATATAGTAAGCACCTCGTGGAATAAGTCGAGGTGCCTGCAAATTGACCTGGACACCACCACAATTAAAAAAACAAGAAGAAAAAGGCTGGATACTAGTGTGTGCAAATAAATGCAAGTGGTTTTCCATGTAAAGAACTTAAAGAACAAACCTTTATTCCCATAGTGAATTCAGAGTTGAGAATCACAATTTCCAAGTAGTGAATGATTCAACATTAGTTTTTTTGTTCTTTTATTCAAAAGAAAAGCCAATAATCCTGATTCTGCTTAGGTGTTTATTTGAGACCAATAGTGGAAGAATGCGATAAAACTGCACTAGATTTGTAGAAACCTTTTCCAGAATTTAGTGCCAATCAACATATGATACCATGCTTTTCTAGTTTGTTTGTGTGTTTCTCTAAAAATATCTGTCAATTCCAGCTGAGTTTTCATGTAAAGTTAACCTGTCTAGTGTAGACATTGATTCGTAAGAGTTAGGACCAATATATGTGAAACAAGTCTCTGCACAGCTGCTTTAGCATCTAACAGTACGCAGTAAATGCCAGCTCGAATCGATGAAAAAAAACGTGAAGCAATGTTCCTTGACATTATACAGACAATTTCAAATGGTTTTATAAAGAAATGCTTCGGGATTACTTAAGTTACTCTCATCTTTGTAGTGAGGGCAGTTACTACTCCTACTGAAGCTTTTGTTGGATTTGACGAGATGATTAGTGGGACACAACGGAAGTATTTCATGCTAGGAGGGAAAGGAGGTGTTGGGAAGACTAGTTGTGCTGCTTCTCTGGCAGTAAAATTTGCAAACCATGGTCATCCGACTCTTGTTGTTTCAACTGATCCTGCTCACTCTTTGAGTGATTCGTTTGATCAGGTACCTACTGCATACTTCTCTTCTTAAATTCTGTCAAAAGAGAAATTGACTTATATTATGTTTTGTGCTTTTAGATTTTTATCACTACATGTTGTTTCAGACTTCAGTATCTTATTTTCTTGTTGTTGTGCCTCTTTTTCACTGTTTTCTCAGCCGAGGGTTCTTTCGTAAACAACATCTCTACCTTCTCAAAGGTAGGGGTAAGGTTTGCGTACATTCTACCCTTGTGGGAACTGATTGGGTTTGTTGTTGTTGTAATGTTTTCTGCTTTATGTAGAATTTGACTGGAGGGGCACTGGTTCCGGTTCAAGGAGTGGATTCTCCATTATATGCACTAGAGGTATCTTGTTCTTATTATTTCGTTGTTGGTACTGAAGTAAAGTATCTACTCGTTTAGGATGAATAATCATATAAATAAACTGATATTCAAATAGATAAGCCCTGAGAGAACAAGGGAAGAGTTCCGCGCAGCGAGCCAACTACATGGTGACAAGGGTGTAAAAAATATTATGGACAGCATGGGCCTTGGAATGCTTGCTGAGCAGGTGACATCAACAAGAAAAATGTTTCATAGTTCTTTTCTTTTTTTCCCCAAATATATCCCTCTCTATCTATGGCTTTAAGGGGTCATTTGACCGAATGTATTAGAAAATCTAATACATATATTAGTTATACACTCTATTCAGTATTATAGGGTGTATAACTAATACATAGCAAATCGTGATATTAGTAATACAAGGGCAATTAATACTTAGATAAGCACGGCTAAAGATAGAATTGCCCTCAATACACCAAACCGAACAGTGTATATGAAATAATCCCAGCATAACTAATTCCATCATTACTAATACACCCTATTCAATATTATTCCTATACACTCTACCAAACGACCACTGTCCATGCATAGTCTTGGTTTCTCCTTGTCTCCTACTACACAACTACCCAATTAGCTGTGTCTGATGTAATCGTAGACCTTTAAGCAATTCGTTATGTCTTTTTGGTTGTTGATTCTGTAAGTAAAACCTGTAAACTTTGTATGACATGCTAAGTTCAGGTTCAAGTTCATTTCTTTACTGCAGCTGCTGACAGAGCAACTGATTAAACAAAGTTCTGATTTTGTCAATCTGTGAATTATGATGTTTGAAACACTCCTTCTTATACTTGACCCTGCTGTTATTAACTTGTGATAGCTGGGAGAACTAAAACTTGGAGAGCTGTTGGACACTCCTCCACCTGGTCTAGATGAGGCTATTGCAATTTCAAAGGCATGTATAAATGAGTGTTCAATACTGTTTTTCAGTTAGATTGTTATCAGTACTGCGCACATAAACAACTGTCCTTATGGTTACCTTATTCCAGTCTCTTTGACTATAGGATGGTTCTGCAGGTCATACAATTTCTTGAATCAAAGGAGTATAGTGCCTTCTCTCGCATAGTTTTTGATACAGCACCAACGGTGAGTTGAAAGAAACTGGTTTAATGTAAAACTTGTTCTCTGAGCTTAATGTTTGCATTTACTTGTTGATTCTGCAGGGGCACACGCTTAGACTACTATCACTCCCAGACTTCTTGGATGCATCAATAGGCAAGATGATGAAGGTAACTACCGTCATGCTACTGGAAGAATATTATGGGTCATTTCTGATTTTCTTCCACCAAAATGCTTCCACTTTTAAGAATGAGAACCCTCAAGCCCATATGTCTTTCTTCTCCTCTTAACCGAAACTTATTGCAGTGGTTTTAGTATGTTTAGTTCTGGAGAATAACAATTCCTTCTCAATTAAGTCCTTCTATGAGAAACTTCTGGTTAGGGCAGAAACATTATCCACATGCCTTGGTCTGGATTCCTAAGATGCCGAGGAAGGTGTGCTTCTTCGTGTGGGTAGCTACTAGAGGAGTGATTTTGACGGTGGAGAATTTTAAGAAGCGAAAGGTTGTAGCCATGAGCTGGTGTTTCCTTTCTAAGGAGGCGGGTGATGACGTGGACCATATTCTGTTACATTACAAATTAGCTATGAGGTTATGGGAGGACATCTTTAGATGATTTGGTGTTTCTTGGGTAATGCCAAGATCCGTGAAGGAGTTGATCTTCAGCGGAAAGAGTGGAGCTAGGAAAAGAAGACACAAGGCTTGGGACGTTACTCCTTTGCTTTGATGTGGGTCATTTGGAGGAAGAGAAATAGCAGAGCTTTTGAAGGGTTGGAGATGAGCTTTGCTCATTAGAGGAGTTGTCTTTGATCCCTTATTTTCTTTCGATGCACCCATGTAGTTACAGTTTGTCTAGAGCATTGGGTGTCTTTGGAGAGAACCATATTTTGTAGGTCTCCTTTTTTGGTATACCTCTTGTAGACGGCCAAGTTGACCTTGTTATTATTAATAAAACCTTTTACCTGATTAAAAAAAAACATGTTTAATCTAGGACTCTGTGATGATGCATTTTATTTCAAGTTCGTCTACCAAATTCCTATTTTCACTTCAGCTTTATTAGTACTTTTTCATGTGTCGCAGCTTAAAAAGAAAATAGCATCAGCTACTTCAGCTTTAAAATCCATGTTCAACAAAGGGGAGCCACAACGAGATGATGCTGTAAGCATTAAAGTTATAATACTAGTTATCTTGTTGTACTTTTGCTTTGCATTGACCATTATTATGTCCTTCCACTGCAGAGTGACAAGCTAGAGCAATTAAGGGAGAGGATGGCAAAAGTTCGAGATCTGTTCCGTGATTCCGAAACTACAGAGTTTATCATTGTGACAATCCCCACTGTAATGCACAAATTCTGTCGTCCTGTTACTTTAAGTTAACAACTCTGGAACATAAGCTTGAAACAGTAGCTTGCCTCTTATTTAATATTCCTTCCAATCATAAATATCATCCTCTACTTTGTCTTTTCCTTTCCTGTAGTTCATGCTCCATATAGTTGAGCTTTTATACTGAAGTCAACAAGGTTCAATATCCAATACATTGTAATAGTACAGCAGTCCAATATTGCTCATCATATAGAGGTTTCTACACAATATTTCTATTAGGTTTGAAAAATATTGATAAAAGTAGGATATGCATGTTAGAGACATAAAGAATAAGAATAGCATTGTTACTATGACTCCGGAAAAATGGTTGAGCTGAGGGTCTATCGGAAACAGTCTCTCTACCTTCACAAAGATAGAGGTAAGGCTGCGTACACACCGCCCCTCCCTAGACCCCACTTGTGGGATTACACTGATTTTTTTTTGTTGTTGTAAATACTATTGCTACTTATGTTCAACTGAGCAATATTAATTGACCAGAATGTGTAGCTTGTAGCTTTTCTTTGCTATGCTTGCAAGCTCTTCTTGAGGACTTGTTGAGTGAGCTCTTTGTGACAAATACATTCTGTACAGGTGATGGCAATCAATGAGTCTTCACGACTCTGTGCATCGTTGAAGAAGGAAACTGTTTCAGTAAGAAAGCTTATCGTCAACCAAATCCTACCTCCATCTACATCAGAATGCAAGTTCTGTGTGATGAGAAGAAAGGTAAGAGTTGACTCTTCAAATTCAGCCTAGCGAAAAATATTCTAATTCATCCCGTTTCTTGAAAATATTCCAATTTTTTCTCTCTTTTAAGTTAAATCCTTCGCATTTATACTGCTAAGCAAGTTTTTTTTTTTGTTTTAAATAATGAAGTAGACAGAAACCTAAGCTAGATGAAAGAATACCTAGTGAGCATGTATCTTAGTTCCGAGCCAGGTATCTGAATTTAAAATGGGGAATAAATATCTATTGGAATTGTTTGTGTCAAGCCATTGATATGCTCAATATTTACGCATTTCAATGTAGTCTTGAAAACTAATTTTAAGAAGGCTCTCTAGATACTCTATTTGGAATAGTTATGCAAGAAGGTAGGTATGTCCTGAACGTGAACTTCCACCATGATATGTTCAGCTTTATGGAAATGCTAGCTTTTTCATAACTTGTCGGATTGTGGTACGTCATACATGCCAAGTTTTCTTTATGGTGTCACATTATATCCATTGAATTCCATAACTACATTTCTAATGAACTCTACAATTGGAAAGGTACTCATGGCCAAATGCATGCAGCATAAATTATGCACGCTTGATTTAGCAACTGAACACTGAGAGCTTATGTATGCAATAAAAGACTTACTTGGATGGCAGATTAGAGACTCAACAACAACATATCTAGTGCAATCTCATAAGTGGGGTTTGGGGAGGGTGGTGTATACGCAACTTTTACCCTACCTTGTGAATGTAGAGATGTTGTTTTTGACAGACCCTCGGCTCAAAAAAACAAGTATGCAAAGCAAATACAATAGCGAAGAAGTCATATTGTTGTTGCTGAAAGAAGTGGCAATGATGCTTCACTTGAAAGCAAGCCATATGAATGTTGAACTTAGACAAGTTTGATGTTTTATATTACTATATAGCGAGTATAAATAGAGTGATATAAAAGCTATGTTGCACTACTTTTGGAGTATCCAACATGCATCAGTCAACATTTTTGAAGAGTCCGAGCAGCATAGTATAGATGTAGTGTCGGCATTTTGGGAACCTTTATAAAGGGTTTCACTAGAAATAGGACAAATTGATCAAATGCCTAGTTCTGGGGTGGCCTTGGACTGCTGTTGTCTTCTCTTATTCATATTCTAATCTTATTCACTTGCTTTGGTGCATATTCAAGACCTTAAACTTTTTATCCAAACAGTGATGAAAACTGATTTATCCGGTGAAATGTCTCTGACTTCCCTGATCTGTACTTGCATAGTTTTGCTGATGTCTTTGTTGTTTAAAATGTTTCAGGATCAGATGCGTGCTCTCGATACAATCACTAGAGATCCCGAGTTGGCAAGTTTAAAGTTAATCCAAGCACAATTGGTTGATGTGGAGATAAGGGGCGTTGCTGGATTAAAATTCATGGGGGATATGGTTTGGAAATAAAATTGTTTCAACAATAATGTAGAATAATGTAGCAGTGACTTGTTTGCTGAACTTATTTTCCCCCATGAGAAAAAAAAGGTCCTTTTTTTCTCTTCAATTTTACTTTGGATAGGAGGTTATGGAGGACACGTATTAGGGTAGAAGGCTAGTAGCATAGTAGAGCGTTGTTTTGCGTGTCCTTCCATACTTGTAGTCGTAGTATTTCTGATGTAGTTTCTTATCGTTCAATTTTTGTTACTATTTTTGACTCTTGTACTTCAGTTATTGCAATATTTTGTAGTTACTGTTCCACTTTTTTTTTTTTTTTTTCCAGAATGCTTCGTCATACTTTCTATAGTAGTATTTTGCCATGATTCCTTTACTTCCATTATTTCTTTTTTGATCTTCTTTGATATGTTTTTTCTTGAGCCCAGGGTCTAATCGGAAACAACCTCTCTACCTCCCAAGGTCTGCGTATACTCTACTCTCCTCAGACCACAAATATGGGATTACACTGGTATGTTGTTGTAATTTTACTCTATTTATCAACAGGCAAGCTTGTGCTCAAACACAATCTCTCAATGCCAACTGAACCTGATGAGAAGGGTGCAGGCTTCATTAATGGAGTACCAGCACAATTTTTCCTCTTTGCTTATCCAAAAAACATGAGATACCTTAACCAATCAGAAAAAGAAAAAGAAAGAGAACATGAGATAATTTTGTGAACAAAAAAGATATATTGTCTACTCAAAACTTAATTTATGCTGTCAACAAGTTGGCATTATCACATTTGGCTGCATAACCATTTACATAATTTGACATTAATATCTTGATCGTTATCAACTTTTGGGTATACCTTCCAATTTATGAAGTGTACTCTCAGTCATATCCTTGTCAACTTCATGAAGACAAGACAGACATTCTCGGTTATTTCTCTCAAGTTCAAGGCTACATCACGAGGCTCAGGAACCAGGTAGCATCATTCTCCTAGAGGAACTACTATTAGCACATATTACACTTGAATTTTCATCTAAAGATGAAATAATCATTTAACCTGTTTAATTGACTCCTGCTGCTATATACCATCTGTTTCGAGTAATTTACATTTTTGGCAAGAATCATATCAAGGTTATGTACAATAATCTTCACAAGGGACCCAATTTTTTGAGGCTTCCCAACATTTCGTCATGGTTTTGAGTCTGTAAACTGACTTTTGTCCTTGTATACCAAGTGATGAAGCAAGACAGCAACAAACAAGACTTATTTTTTCTGGAAAGTTATCAATAAGAAAAATGCTACGCAGCGACTGATAGCACCAAGAAGGATGAGTTTTAGTAAGCAAGGGTACCAATGATCAAGTGCATAGCCCCTTTTCCTTAGTACACCACATCTTGTGATCAGCCACACCCCAGAGTACCTTAAGGCCGGGAAAATGAAGAGAAACAAAAAGAATTAAAATTTACCTTGGAATGAATGTTCAACATATAACTTCTTAAATCCCAAAATATGAGGTGCACTTGATGTTCAACGATTGATGGTTAATGATTAGGGTAGACGGCTAGTAGTAGGTAGCTTCACATTTTGCTTAGTATTTTTTTTTTAAAATTATTTCTGTATTTCTCATTCCTAGTTTTCTATTACTATTTGTGTCTCGTATGCTTTGGTTTTCTTATTGTCCTGTTGTTGTTACTGCTTATGTTTCCATAAATGCAGTGATTATGCTTTCCTTGAGCCGAGGGTCTATTGTGAACAGCCTCTCTAACTGCACAAGGTAGGGGTAAAGGTCTGTGAACACTCTACCCTCCTGAGGCACTACTTGTGGTATTACACTAGGTATGTTTGTTCTAGATTTCAGCAAGTATTTGTTAGCAAGGTTAGCCGTAATGCAAGAGGAATTTAGACATAATGGAGAAGGATTCACCAGACCTTTTAGCATTTGCAATTACGAATGCTTCCAAGGCCCACTTTGAATAGATATAATCTCCTACTTTCCCCGTGAATGAACTACTGTCCTTGCTTGCTATGAGGGTCAAAACAACTGGTAGCAACACTGACCACTGAAAGACAGATTAGTTTGTTAGTAGAGAATCATGGCAATGGAGGATAACGTATTGCATGATCAAAGTTCCGAGTACACACCAGTTGAGCTTGACCAGGTTCAAAGTAGATGGCAAGTGCATAAGCTATCCCGGTAACACAATATACAACGCAAAGCAAGACGAGATAATTATCCAAAATCGAAGATCTTGGATTGTTGAAGAAGTAGAACATAGACAGATAAACTGCAGGCTTTATAATAGTATTGATATGGTCAACTGTATCCTTGGCCATAAAATATGCCAAACCGCTCATGCCAGATGCACTCTCTCTCCAGTAATGTAATTTATCTAGAGAAAATGATCTCAAAGCCGCAATCTTTGTGAGAAGAGCTGGAAAACATTTTTGAAGATTAGAAATAAGGTAATGAAGATATGTGGAAGAGAATTCTCCCAAGTCCTTTTCTGAAATGCTTTGCTTCTTTGAGATATTAACAGTAAGGAGGGTGAAAGACAATAACTGCAATTTAAAATTGAGAATTTTTTCTTCTAAATTTGCAAATAAAAATTAACGAACTGTCTTTAAGTCATCAATTCTCTGAATAAAGATTAAAAAAACTGAAGTATATACACTGTTCTGAGGTTTTGAACTTACGAACTGCAATGACGGTGTAAAGGTACCCCATGAATCCAAAGGTTTCATCACTCACTTCAGCAAGTGTTCCCAAACAGAGTCCAGCAAGTAATAGAATAAGAAAATCAACTGCTTGTATCCTAGCTTCACGCAATCGCTGCTTGCCGACCCTGACAATATGAAGTATCATAGATGTCAACCATCAAAACAAATGCAAACTCAAAAACATTTCTAAATCAAATAAAAGAACTGGGCACACATTTTTCCTCATGAACTGTCACATG
>JAJOOR010010554.1:0-25848 GCA_036250505.1 Solanum acaule | reverse complement strand
GATGACCAAATAGAGGTCACCAGACATACTACTGCAAAGAAGACCAAGCCAAGATGTGAAGATAATTGTGAAAAGGAGAAAAACATATCCGCAATTCCACATCTATCTCTCTGAGGCCATTTGAATACCTAACTCACCCCCCAAAAGAACCATAAAAAGTTGCAAAGAGAAACAGAATAAGAGAAAGAACAGAAAAGGTTAAGTTGCGCACACATTCTAACCTAGGTGAGAGGTAAAACCTCAAGAAGTTTGGGCATATTAACATACAAAACAACTAAGCTAGCTCCTAAGCGCATGTTCCTTTGAAGTTCTTCTTACTTTTTCTTAAATAATTCCATATCTACTACAATGAGGATATGCTTCATTTTGTGACTCGGACTTCCTCAAAATCTTCTGCATTCTCATGATCTAATGCACTTGTTTCACACATAGAATCAAACAGAAAACACTAACAGCAAATCAGAAAGAAGAGAATACCCAGCCTACAAAGTATCCACATAACACCAATATCTATAACTAATAACAAGCAGCAGAGGCAACATTTTGAGCAGAGCAGGCAAATCAAACATGTACTTAGACTCAGAGGAGCATGTTACTGGCTAAAAGTTCAAATTGCATATACTGCAGATTTTCTTGTGAATTGACCACATTTGGTCAAAGCATTAAGTTTCTACATGAAATCACATGAACTAGCAACTTTAATTAACGATGACCTTTTCTTGTCAATGTTACCCTCTCCTCGAACTTGCATCGTGGCTCCATCATGAACTCCAGGTGGAACAACCACTTTGATACTTCGTTTTGATTGTACTTGACCACGGCCACCACATTTTCGACAATGATCAGTCATTATCTTTCCATTACCTCCACATTTCAAGCATGTAGATACCTGAAAACATGAATCAGCATCTAGAAAGCAAGTCAAGAAGGACCAGCAGACTAAAATAGTAGATAGCAGCAAGTTGTTCAAAATAACACACAGGTTGGATGTGCAGAGAGAACTTCTATTTTGTTCTTAAACAAAATAAAACATTGAGCAGAATAAATAATCCATTTAGTGATCAGAGAAAAATAGTATTTCTTTGCAAGTTCCACTATCTTGAAACAGTAGTGTACATTACTTGACATAGGTATCAGTAACCTCATATGAGTTAATCCGGAAATAGTACAAAGGTCATATTAAACTTGTCATGACAATTGACAAACCAGTGGTGATAAAGTTCAAAAAAGTAGCCCTCTTTTGTGCCAAGTAAGAAAACATCATCTTAATATGGGGCACAAGCATTGAAAGGTATTAATGCTTGTGTCCAAAAGAGGGCTAGGTTCAAGCATCATCATAATACCCTTGAAAGCAGACTAAGTAAAAAAGTATCATCTTAAGATGTGAACCATCATCTTAATGATTGTGCCAAGTAAAAAAAAAGACCAAGAAAATGGACAAAGGGAAATTTCGAATTTTTCTTCCCTTGATAAGTGGACACTATTCTAGGATGAGCTAAAAAGGAAGTAGGACTATACTTTTAGCACAAAGGGAATCATAGAGAACAAACAATCTGTATATAGAACAAAGTCTAAAGTTTTCATACAGAGAATCCCTCAGCAAAAACACCCATGTGATCATGTCCATTAATCAACAAAAGATACAAGCTTGCAAATTTTGTGGTAAAAGTTGGGGAAAAGAACACATACAAAATAGCATTTCAAACAAACAATCAGTTTAGATTGTAAGATAAAAACAAGATGAATAACAAAAGAAGTGACTACAATGGCATTCGAGTCGACAATTACTAATTTCTCATGCAAGTATGTGAAAATACCTGAGACATGATTCCAAAAGGCGTTTTCTGTGTTTTCACCACTCCTCCTCTTCCGCCACAGTCAGAACAGACTTTAACACATCTGCTGGATTTAGCACCAGTCCCATCACAACTATCACATTCATCGAGACAGGGTACTTCGATGTCTCGCTGCCCTCCAAATATAGACTCTTCAAAGCTCAAATCAAGGTCATAACTGAAAGACAAGAAAAATCATCAAACACATATTCCGTTAATGAAAAAGACAGACTACGAAGGAAGATAAAATTAAACTTTTTCCTCTCGTCCTTAATTACTTCACGCATAATACAAACCAAAGTTGATGGAGAATTTATTCTATTTTCTTTTCCTCAATTTTCTTGCTTAAATTTCATTGATGCAGGTGAAGCCATGGAAGCTTATACAAACCTTCACCCAGCGGTATATAAGGGCTACAACTCTCCTTAGCAACGAATGTTACTACATATAAAGAAGTGGTAGATACTCTTTTTTGGGGTGGGGGGAGAGTAAGCAGAAAGTGCCCAGAGAAAGATACAACTACAATGGGAATCATCATCTCAAAACAGTATGTTTTCTGCATGAAAATATCCTAATATCACCCAGACCAGATATACAGATATACATAGTTTCAGAAGCAAATAAGCTTCGATACTCACCGAATATCAAGATTCTGCCTTCCGGTATTCTTGAAATCAAAGTTGAAGCCTCCCAATCCGCCGCTTCCTCCAAAAAAGGCACTTGATTCGCCAAAATACTCAGAAAACACTTCAAAAGGGTCCACCTAAGAGATCAGATAATCATGTGGGGACAGATACCAGTCATCATGAAGAAACATTGAAATATATATGAAAATTATGAGAATATAAACAAAGGTCAGTACTTTACCCCCTGTGGACCGCCACCCGGCACATCATATTCTCCTCGCAACCCTGCCTCACCAAAACGGTCATATGAAGACCTTTTCTCATCATCTGATAATACCTAAATATACACTTTGTAGTCAAATTGAAAACAATGAAAGAAAAAGATCAAAACTAAATTTTTACCAAATTAAGGATGCCAAGTGTAATGCAAAATTTCATTATATTATCAATACAACATAAAATGCCCTACCAAAAAAAAACAAATGAAACTTTTTTGGAGGGTAGCAGGATGTTACCTCATATGCAGCACTAATCTCCTTAAATTTTTCTTCAGCTCCAGGCCCTTTATTCATATCAGGATGATACTGTTTTCCAAGTAAATACAATGATTACGAAGCAAAAAAGCATTTGCCACAAGACAGAGAATAATGTAATAATAACAACTTACAAATGAGAAAGCCAAAAACAATAAGCAAATAGATGAGTATACCTTGCGAGCAAGCTTGCGATAAGATGCTTTGATCTCTTGGAGCGTTGCATTTCTACTAACATTAAGAACTGAATATAGGTCGGAGCTGGCGGACTTTGCAGCTGCATTAACAGTCACAAGGCCGCGTCGTTTCCGGTTAACGAAGAACGGGTTAGGAGAGACGAATTTGAGAGAATGAGATAAGGAGTTTGAAAATGTGAGGGTTTTAGGGAAGCTGAAGGTCGAGAAAGAACAATTCGTATTGATATTCGAAGCAGTGTAGAACCAGTTAGGGTTATGGATAGCCGGCATCGCCGGCCGGAATCTAGAGGTTAAAGGCCGGTGTTTGGTTCCGAGAAGGAACAATAGAGAAGCAAGGTAGTAAAAACCTCTCTCCAAGGGACAAAAAGGGTTTACTTTTTCTCTTTTTCCTTTTTTATTTTATCCACTGAGCTTATGATAAATATACCTATCTTATCATTATTCATTTCGTTTCAAAAAGAATGACATCACTTTTTTTTAGTCTGTTAAAAAAAAATGACCATTTTAATTTTAACTTTCCACATGACATATTTAAAACCACAAGATTAAAATACAATTTTGTACCTTTGAGATAACTTTAATTTAGGACCACGAGATTTAAAAGTCTTCTTTATTTTCTTAAACTCTGTATCAAGTCAAACTATGTCATTCTTTGTGAAACGGAGGGAGTATTATTTACGCCAAATCAAGCAATTTAACCTTAATATCAGATTTAAAGTTTTTTTTAAAAAAAGTGAAAGACATGTGGAGTAATGATTTACGTAAAAGGATAACGAGACGTGAATATGGACTAGTCAGTTACACAATGCAAATCTGTATTAGCCGAATACCATATCGGGTACAAAATACTGGTGGAAAAACATCTTTAGACAATAAATTAGACATAAGGATCCATGCCATTACAACACATTCCATTTTTACATTCAAAAGCTAATTCTACTGCCCATGTAGCTCTTATCATCGCACAAAAAGTTTGGAATTAACCAAAAAGCTTATCATCTCCACCCTTAACTGCTCCCTGAAGCCGATCCATTAACATATGTGCCACTGATTTGTATCCCATCTTTCTAGCTGTTTTGTTCAAAGATCCAACAAGAAATTAGACAAATTCTCAGAGCAAACTATTAAAACAACAGATACGAACGAACGAACAAAACCTCAAGTGAAACTAATGATGACATACAAACCTTTAAATGTGTTCACGGTTAGAGCTATATTTCGCTTCTTTAGGCACAATAACCTAGAAAAACACGAGTAAGATATTGATCCATGAGCAAGAAAAAGCCAAATGAAATTTGCCAGTATCAATATCAAAAGAAGTTGACTTCACAATCACCTAGACCTGTTTTATATGTTAAGATTTTGCCCTGATTTTCTTACCATAATTTAAGATTTATTTTTCCTTAAAGAAAAGACAAAACATTACCATAAATGTTTTTACTTTTCTTGAAAAGAAAATATAATATTCTTTCATATTTGATTTATTCTCTCCTTTTAGGACTCCTTTTCTAGTAGGAAAGGTTTTAGGACTCTATAAATATAGGTTTGTTTCTTCTAACACAAGAACAATAACATCCATAATGTAATCGTTTAAGAGTCTTGTTTATGGGGAGATTTATTCTCTCTAAAGTTTCACTGTTTTTCTTTATATTAGTTTTGATATAATAATATTTTGATTTTTAGTATAAGTTTTTGTTATCTGATTTATCAACCATATGATTTGCAAATTGCAAGCTTCCGCATGACGCCCTAATCACCCTTCAGAACCCAACATTATATAAACCACTACGTACCGGTTACAGAACCAATACGGATTGATGCCTTTTTCTTCAGTGCAATGAGGGCATATCCATTCTTTGTTAGCTCTCACCTCCTCCAGTTCTATCACATATTTGCACGGTATTAGTACTTATCGACATTCATAAATGAGAAAGCA
Source organism: Solanum acaule (assembly GCA_036250505.1). Taxonomy (NCBI): domain Eukaryota; kingdom Viridiplantae; phylum Streptophyta; class Magnoliopsida; order Solanales; family Solanaceae; genus Solanum; species Solanum acaule. The sequence continues at coordinate 20,721 of JAJOOR010010554.1, read as the reverse complement.
AAGATCAATTTCACAGAGTTCCCATTGTTAGGCCTTAAATTAAACAGAACAAAAGAGTAACGGTTAGTGAGTCATGGCAAATGCTTTATGCTTTGACTTTTAGTTTCTAAAATGCATATCTATTACCTCACCTTCACCATATCGATTCTTAAGACATTCTCGGCAAAGAAAACCATTGCTAGAATGACAAATTGAACAATCCGTCATGCCTGTATGGGAAATTTTAGACTCATCAGTATGCCAGCAAATTAGTTTACGGAAAGGAAAAGTGCTTTGTATGACCAACCTAAACAAGGTTGATCCATGTCCAAATCACCACAACGTTTACAATCTTCTTCATCACAAAATTTCTTTTCCCTGCATTAGCATTCACAAATTATCATTTTCAACTGATAAGAGAGTGACAAAATACCAGTGGCACACAAGCACAAGCGTATAGGTAAATGGTGATAGATGTGCGAGTTAGGCCAAACTTGGGCAGGTCAAAATGTCAAAGTCACAATCCAACCCACATAAAGTTTACTTGGTTCAGAACAGGTTGGGCTAAGATGCGTCAAATAACATTGTCATAACACAACCTAATCTCCTCTCCTTTTGTATTTTGATTATTGAAAAATGTGAAAACTAATATATTCTTCTTAAACTATTAGCTTAAGTCCATCCATTCCACTCTCCAAATTTGATTTTGTATGTATATGTTTGGGGATGTATTATATGACCCCTTTTGATCTAATAGTTTGATGGGTAATCAAGTTCATTCCATTAGGTCAACACAACCAACCCATTTAAACTTGGGCTAGTTACTAAAAATGAAATGTAAACTCAACCTCAAAAGGATCATAGCAAACAGCAAGCCAAGGGGCCAGCCATCAGAATATCTAAAAATTACTTGATCAGACCTCAGTCAGTCAATTCATCGAACAGTGAGCGATAAAAAACTGTAAGTTGCAACATCAATGGCAAAAAGTTTGGCGAGAGTGTAATACATGCAGGAGTGGCAGCAAACTCCCACTCTCAATCGATTGGAACGCTGAACCAAAGCTTCCTGATAAAGGCGCTCCTTTATGCCATCATCTCCCTCTTCAAAAAGACACAATCTCCATGAAAAATCAATATACAAAGAAACACAAACATTTTCATACAGTAAATACACATAAAAACACAAACTTTTTGATGATGGTGCAGAGTCGCCTTTCAATCGATTGGAACGACGCAAAGGGGCGGAGGAGTAGTCCACTTTGTTGTGTTTTCTCTTCTCTGGTTTAGTTCGAAGCTCTCCCAAGATATTTTGAAGTCCAAGACTGGCAAACCTAGCCTGTACAATACCCCTTGAAAATCAGCTACTATTTGCAATTTAACATTGAGAGAAAATGAGAGAGAGAGAAGAAAAACCTGATTTTCCAAGATTCGAGCATTTCGCAGTTCTTCATAGTTAGGTTTTACCCTTAGCCTTCCCATTGATGGCCTTTTAGGTTTTCAATGGCGATTTTCCCTCCTCTTTCTTCTACTCCTATAGTCCTATTATATTATATATACTCTCGACAAAAGCTGATTTTTTACTCTTTTTTCGGTTTTTCCATGCGGATGAAAATAAAATGAGCACAAAATCAAAGTATAAGATACTTAAAAATTTAAAATTTTGTTAAGGAATGATGTGTCTCTCCATGGAACATTTATTGTGCTAACTAAAAGACTATATTTGTCTTTGTCAAGAACATTGTGCCTCCAACTACTTCTCGAGAAAAACAAGGACGAAGACGGGTTCCTTTACATTATGTACATTGATAAAGATATATATAATTATTATTTTTCTATTTTTTTTAATAAAAGTTCGGTTCTTCGATTCACCAAAGTTCTAAGAACCTTACACCGAACACCAAACCAAAGAACCGAACTTTTGAAAAAATAACACCGATACCGAAGCAAAAATCAAATTAATTTGGTTCGATTCGATTTTCCGAAATTTATGCCCATCCCTACTTAACATGTCTTAACCGTCTCAAGCGACCTTCTCACATTTTATTCCCAATGTGTGCTACTTGCATCTTTTGACGAAAGTGGTCATTTCTAATCCTGTCTAATTTGGTATGATCATATATCCATCTTAACATTTGCATCTCCATGACATGATATCTTGGATTTTAGCAGTCCAACATTCACTGCCATATAACATAAGCGAGTCTTATAGTTGTTTATATAACTTAGGGAAAATGGTCTAAAATATATTTGAACTTTGATTGAAATTGCAGTAACGATATCAAACTTTGGAAAAGACCTTTTACCCCCCTACACTATTTAATAGTGTATTTTAAAGGTATATATATGTCCACGTGGTCATCATAAATATAAATAATAACGTGTTCACGTAATAGTGCAAGGGGTAAAAGGTCCTCCATAAAGTTTGGTATCGTAACAACAATTTCGGCCAAAATTAGAATATTTTTCAGACTTTTTTCCCTATAACTTATCTTTCATTTTGATAGGTATCCTTCTTATCACATAACACTCCGGGCAGTACTTCTCCATGGCAAAATTAAGTATACATATGTAAAAAGGAACAAATTGTTTCTTATTCAAGGTAGTAAAACCCAACAATTGTGTTATTTAATTTTCATCAATCAAACCAATCTAAATTATTAGGATAGACAATATAAGTTCAAAGGAATGTTATCATTCAAATCCCCAATCACAAACTGGGCAACATGTTTCCATTTTTAACATGTATCTCATTCTTTTTAAAATTTATGTGTGGCTTTAAAACTGACATCGTTGTTGTGGATAACAACATACTCAATGTAATTCCACAAGTGTTTGCTTCGATATAACCTCAAATGAAAGGGTGTTATAAATTTCATAATGAGGATCCTTGCATTACACAACCAGTGATTGGTCTTCATAACATTCATTTTTACATTCTGAAGCTAATTCTACTGCACCAACAAGAAGTTAACAATGCACTAAAATTAGTTTATCATTAACCCTTCACTGCTCCCTGAAGCTGATCCATTAACAGATGTGCCACTGATTTGTATCCCATCTCTCTAGCTGTTTTGTCCAACAAGGAGAGAAAAAAAGGAAAACAAAAAGACAAGAAATTAGAACACTATATAACAACAGATATGAGCAAACAAAACCTCAAGTAAACTAGTGACAAACATACAAACCTTTGAATATGGCGATCCCAGTTGGAGCCATCTTTCGCTTCTTTAGGCACAATGAGCTAGAAAAACGTAAATAAGCATGAGCAAGAAATCAATCCATGAACCAAGAAAAAAAACAAATGAAGTTATCAGTATCAAAAGAGCTTAACTAATCTAGCGGCTAGTCCTGTTTTATAAACCACTACATACCTATTACATATCCAATATGGATTGATGCCTTTTTCTTCAGTACAATGAGGACATATCCATTCTTTATTTGCTCTCACATCCTCCATTTCTAGTACAATTTGCACATATTTAGTACTACTCGACATTCATAAGTGAAAAGGCAGAAATCAATTTCATAAAGTGAAGAGTAGTGTGTACAACATGAGTGACTTCAAGATCAAAACCATGTGACTTCATATAAACTTCAGTATCTAAAATGCATAGTTATTGTCTCACCTTCACCATATCGAACCTTAAGACAACCTCGGCAAAGAACACCTTGGCTAGAATGACAAATTGAACAATCTGTCTTGCCTGTATATGAGATTTTATATTCATCAGTCTGTTTACAGACTAGTAATTACCACAAAACAATAAACAATTTGTAAGACTAACCTAAGCAAGGTTGATCCATGTCTGAATCACCACATCGCTTACAGTCTTCTTCACCACATAATTTCTTTTGTCTGCACTAACATTCACATATTATCATTTTTAATTGATCCTCGTGTGACACCTTCGCATTTTTGTGATAAGTAAGGACAAGCCAACCTGGCATATATGTAAATTCAAGTGCAAAAGTCACGCATCCTAGCAAAAAGAAAACAAAGAAGCCGTCTTGACTCTTGAGGGAAGTCCCTCAATTCACTGCACAGTGAGTGACCAGAAACTGGGATTTACAAAAGGTTTTAATCTATATACCTTTTTACGGTAAGGATTCTCTACACTATCAGTACATATATAGCAGATTACTTAATATATAATGATATTAAGTAATCTTAAAGTAAGTGCAGGCACGCGACTGCAGAGAGTAAGTGTCGAACTTGCAACCTTCGATAGATTCTGAACCCCCTTGACCACTGAGCTACGCATCCTAGTTGTGTTGACGGGTTCATTTCAGTCTATATAATCATAAACATTGAATTTGACCTTATATATATGGTGTAATTTTTCGATCCAAGGGTTTCGGATGAACCCCTACCGTCCACCTAGATCCGCCCTTCTCATGGTTATAGCGGTGACTTTGTTATAGGGTTACTTAACAATTATTACAAGGTTATCGGCTCATGATTATAACAGTGACTCCATTATGGAAATTTTTTTACACCATCTGTGCACAGAACTTAAACAACACTTTGTAAAATAGAAGGCAAAAACATAATAAGCAAAGGGTATTCAAGAACGAGTTCAAAACCTGCAAAAGTGACAGCAAATACCCAAATAAGGGTCATATAACGTTCCCCTGTCCTTGCTTGTGCAACGCCGAGCCAAAGCTTCCGGAGTAAGACGCAGCATTAAGCCATCTTTCACTCTCAACACCGGTGCATTAGCTGGTCTCTTCTCAATATCATCTTCATCATCTCCTTCATCAAAAAGCCCCAAATTCCCTAAAAGCAACATACCAAAAAGAAAACATTCTAATTTCAAAATCCACACTTATGGGGCCAAAACAAAAAAGGAGAAAAGAGACATAAATACAGACTTTTCGCTAGCGGCGCAGTGCCGCATGAATTCAATTCGGAAGAGTTGCCTTTCAATCGACTAGATCGACGCAAAGGGGTTGAGAAGTAGTCAACTTTGTTGTGTTTTCTCTTCTCAGATTGTGTTTTAGATCTGATAGATCGAAGCTCTGCCACAGTTTTTTGAAGTCCAAGACTGGCCAATCGCGCCTGTAATCCAAGAAAGTCAGCCTATAACAAATTAACATCGACAGAAATTAGATGCACTCAAATTGAGAGAGAAGAGGACCTTGTTTTCCAAGATTTGAGCGTTTCGGAGTTCTTCATAGTCAGTTTTCACTCCAAGTCTTCCCATTCTGGCGTTTCAATGGCGATTTGCTTCTTCGTCTTCTTCTTTTGAAGGCTTTTTAATAGAAAGGATGAGATTTTGAATTTTGAATTTGAAATGCCTAAGTCGACCGTTGATATTAGATATATATAACCAAATAAAAGAATCCACATTTTTTTTGGCCGGGGGGAGGCGGGGGTGATAATTGATTAGAATTTTATTTTTTTTAAATAAACTAAAAGAAACGTTAAATCTTTCACTTAACGTTGAGGGGTATATTTAAACCTTCTCACACATAACTTTTTTTGTCTTTAATTCAACGATTAATTTGGTTTGAATTTTGATGATCAAATTTCTTTTTTTCCTTGATTTTCTTGTTAGTTCTTCCATAGATGTGTGTGAAGAAAAAAAATTGCAAATGCATAGAAGAAATAACAATTTGGTCACTTGGGATTATTGGAAAGAATAAAGAAATTTGAGATGATCACTTTAATGTAATTCCATATTTAAGTCCGAGATTAAGCTGGAGGTAGAATCTGCATACACACTATCCTTTTCAGATTTTACTGTGTGAGTATACACTGACCACTAGATATGTTATTGTTGTTGATTCATGCCCGAACTCGAGAACTTCGGTGAAAATGAATTTACTCTTGAGAATATATTTTACGTTTCTACTTCACAAACAACAACATACCTAAGTATAATTCCATAAATAGAATCTGAATTTACATTCCTACTTTACAAACAACAATAGATACCTAAGTATAAAGAGTGAAATTATATATATGAAAAAAAAAACCTTTTTTTTAGATAGAATATACGTCCACTTGATTCTAACAAGTGGATACTAATGTGAACACACAAAAACATGAGATAAGAAATCAAGATAAGTCTTAATACCTAATTTGTCTTTAATGAAACATAGACAATTTTGTTGTATAGTTAGGCTGGTGACATACAACTTATTAAAAGATCTAATTTAATAAGTTATGAATCCCTTATTAAATTCATCTCTATAAATTAAACCTTAACATGAAATGAACCTTTGATTTTGCACTAATATGGGCATGTTTAATAACCAAAATGTACACATCAAGGGGTCGTTTGGTGGTTAATACGTTTTTTTTTTGTTAAAGTAGTTAATACTTGTTATCAAACAACATCTAGATGTTTTGAAGTTTCTACTTTTGTTACCGTATTGATCTCTTTTGAAAAATATAATAAACTAACAAATAAAAAGGACTATAAAATCAAATATTTCGTATTCATGTGTGTGGATATGTCTTGGATCGAATTAGTAATAAAAGTTGGTCACAATCACACCACAAAACAACAGATAAAACAGAACAAAACTTCACTAATTCTTATCTTCTTCTTTATAGCTGTCACTATAAAAGAAATTATTAATAAACAACAACGGAAAATACAATAATGTCTTAGAACTTCGAAACTCATTAATATCTCAATAGGTCACTAAGTTTTGAAAATCGAATCGAGTTAATATCTCTAAAGGCCACTAAGTTTAGTTGTCATGAAGTGACCATTATTATATAAATGGTGAGATAAATAATCCAATGACTACCTAATACCTCCAACCAAACACAAGTCCAAAATTATTATACCTTATACCTCACACCAAACGACTGATTATTTTATCACTACTTCATCAACCATATCTTGAGTTAATAAAAGAGATATTTGGTGCATCATGGGTATGTCTTCCTCGTGGACTCCCAACAAACATGTCCATAACATCATTAAACAAAACCATATGATTCTCAAAGACACTCCACGACTCATGGATGTTTCCAACAAAATAATTCTAAACCATGTTTCTTTCTTTCATAGCAATTTCCATGTAATGTTATGTTATACAGTCAACTGCAATTTGCTTCATTATTATTTTCTATCATGTCGGCAATGATATGTTGAACTGGTCTCTTTTCTAGAGCTTAAAATAAAACTCTAGTATATGGTTGGTAAATGAGTCTGAAAAATCAAGTTCCTCACCTATCCATCCCAACAGCAGTAAATTTGTCCAGAACTCAGACAAGTCAAGAACATCATATCCATTAATTTATACTTCAATCATTGAATCAACAGGGAAATGTCAACAACTAGGGACAATTTTTTTGGGCTCAATTTTGGTGTTCTTTTACATAGAACTAAATGATCATATGTACATCTTGTAACAACAAAAAAGAATTAAAGAATAAAGTTAAAAACTTATGCGATTAACCTCTAAATATCTCTATCCTGAAAGATCTCTCTATCAAGCATAACCTATATCTGGAGTTTGAGAAGGGTATATAATACATAGTTAGACACTCAAACTTGGCCTTGACTGACAACTAAACGCTCCAAGGAGGATGCACATCTAGACGCCTCAACTCATCTGAACGCGTCCAAAATTTATATGTCATGTCAGCATCCATGTGTCCACTCCCAAAGTTGAAGTGTTTACTTGCCAATTAAGGCCAAATTTGTGTGCCTGTGTATGTATTATGCCTTTGAGAAACTGGATTAGTTTCTCTTTGGATCATCTAAAGCAAGGTTTAACTCAAACTTATTATCTGGTTAGAGGGACAATATAGAGAATCCTATCAGGCAGGGATTTGAAAGGTTCTTTTCTCTGGTCCATAATACTGCTGCCTGTAACTGCATCCATAGATTATTGTCCTTCCTTTGCAGATTGTGGGTAACAATGCCAAGTCCTGCATTATTAGAGTCATCAAAATTTCTGTCGACAGCGCTCCAAGGTTCTTTCTTTCTTTCTCCATTACATTATGCTCATTCTTGGCTCCCAGCTCGTCGAGAATTCTACAGGATAGGAGTCCCTGGTTCCTCATTCTCGGTTCTTAGAAGTCTTGAGGTTCTTCCATCATTTGTTTGCTAGCTGAAAGCAGCAATGCTTATTCTCCCCAATTTTTCATTGAACATCTTCTGGGCATTGGTGCTCATGGTTGCTTCTTCACTGAACATTGAGTTGGCTACATTACTAATTTCATTGAAAAACGGCTTTCGCCTTGCTTCTTCATTGAACATGAGCTTACCTAGAGAAGGCTTAGCTACAAGGCTAATTCTCAGCTCCTCCTCACAGGTCAAGTCATTAGCTTCAATGCTGATTATTGGTTCTTCATAAAACATTGTGTTAGAATTAGATACAGTAGCAACTGTCTGTTCATAGCACAATTCATCAAAAGGGCATGTCTGAGGCTCATCGTCTTTATTTCTCTTTGTGAGCTTAGAGGCAAAGACATCTAAAGCTTCCTTCATCCAGGAATGCCAACATACTTCTCTTGCTTCACTAAATTTCAACTGCAAGATAAAATCAAATATAACATCAGGATACACTATCCAACTAACAAATTACACAAATCAAAGTGATTCGAGATCACAGCAGCTAAGATATGCAGATTCACAACTTACCCATAGACGTTTTCGGACAGTTTTCTCAGGCCAATCTTCTAGTTCTTCTGTGACAAGCAAAGGAAACATATGCCCCTGATGAAATGTCCCTTGGCTTTTGCTCTTAAAACTCCAAGTACCTAAATACTCCTGAACCTCAACATCACCAATTACACCAGATTCCTCAAAAGTCTCTCTTAAAGCAGCATCTTCTAATGCCTCATCAGTTTCCCAACCACCCTGTAATTTCATCACAGAACAAAAAAATGTCAAATCCAAGAATGATTAAGAATAGTATCCAAACTCCAAATAGGGAGCCAAATACAGCAAACAAACAAACTGGATTGAAATTATACCTTAGGGAACATCCACTTTGGACTCTTCTGTGAGCTGATCAATAAGAATTCCAAATCATCGATTTGGGTCCCTTGAACTGTAGATGATTGATTGGTTTTTCTATATCTGTACGGAATGCATCTGCACCATTGGTAAAAATTTACAGAAAAATCAGATCAACATACCCAGAAATTGATTTCAAAATTAAACACAACCCCACATAAAAAGATTTCAACTTTCTTGAAATTCAACCAAAAAAATCAAAAATTAATACGCACCCAACAACTTGACGACATCCATCATTGTATCTCTGCAAGTCTCTTCCTGTTCTTGAGATCATAGATAAGGTTTTCGTCATTGCCATATCTTAATAACTCCAAAAGTAAAACAAAAGACACCCTTTTCTCTGTTCTTCCTAAAGAAGAAAACCCTCCAAATCAAGAAGGAGATATATATAAATATAGAACTGCAAATTAGGGTCGGGAAAAAAAAAAGAAACAAAATCCAGTTGGAATTAATCTGTATTTAGTCTATAAAACAGGGAAAGATGAGATTTTTGTGAGACTAGATGATGAAAAGAAACTAAAATACAGATTTTAGTATATTTTGTTTTGTAATTTGTTGTGTGTGGATAATAATATGAGAAGCTATGCTAAAACTGTGTGTGTCCACTCCTTTAAATAGAAAATGAAGATGGTGATTTATAGAATTTTCGTGAGAGGGGGCCAATTGGGGAAAAGTGGGCAAATTGGGCGTGGGTCAATCATTAATTTATGTTCTTTGTAATTTTCTGAGAATGCCGTGTTTATTTTATATTACGGGTCGTTTGGTGGGTGGGATGTAATAAATAACTTATTTTATTATTTATATTAAAATAATTGAGTAAATATAATAACAATAATATATTTATTGAAATTTCATCGGTATATGCATATAGAATTACAAATGTTGTTCCCACAAGACCTTCCACTTCAACTGAAATAAGTTTGAGGAAAAGAAGAAGAAATCATAACAATTAATATGAAAAGTAGTGCATAACCTACTAGAAAGGAACAATAACAACATCAAAAATCAAAATGATGCAATGTGAAACACAAAAACATGAATAGTACTACGAGATACACCAACAAACTTAAACCTTCAAAAAATAAAATAACACTTTGCAACCTATTAATCTTCAACGTTCCACATCTTTCCATCTAAAATCATATCCTTAAAATGAAATAATGCTGAAATTAAATAATACTACTACTTATTACCAAACATATGATAAAATAACATCATAAAATACGTAGAGATTATAATTTTTATCTCACCGATCAAACAATCACATTAAAGTAATAAACATTATTATTAGGGTTGTTGTTGGTGAAGACTATAAATAGGTCCCCACCTAACATAAATGTGTATAAAATATAAGTATATTGTTGTAACGCGTTACGAGTCACTATCGTAAGGGTTCTGTAATCCGAGAATCACTCGGTATTTGTGACCAGCAGTATTAATTCCCTAATTGGTCACTTCAACTTCCGCCCCAAACTCGGCCTATACACGCTTATGACTTTGGTTATCACTCGAACCACGACGCTTCCTTCCAATAATCTTTTATTAGGGTTAGACGTAGCTCATAAGCAACATGTTCACGTGAATTCATCATAAATATTTTATGAGACATCTTATTTGATTTTGTCGAAGAAGAAAGAAATTTAGGATATGAAATCGATGGAAGCAACATACAATAGCATATCAAGTGTAATCACACAAAGTGGGGCTTGGGAGAAGATAATATGTTCGCAGACCTTACCCCTATCTTGGAGGTAAAGAGTTTATTTTTTCGATGGGAGGAATAAGACGTTTCCATTTAATTTACCTACATTTTTATAAATATGTATTAGGTAGCTTTAGTAAAAATATTTAAAATTTGATAGTACCAAGTTCACAACTTCAATAAAAAATTATCTGTAACTCGATATTATATGTAATAGTTCAATCCATTAGTGATAATGTCCTCCTTTTAGCTTAAGCCTAGAAAAATTTAAAAATTAAAATATATTATTGGGATCTAAGACTTCCTTATACACTCAACATTGTCTCTCGTATTTTATAAAATTTGCCTTTTAAGGGTGTTTCCCATAATAAAAGAATATCACTTTTGATATCAAGTATTTGAATGTATTATCTTGATCATTATGGTGTAACAATTGGGTAGCACTCAAAATTATTAATTATCTATGTCGAAATCATAATTGGATTTAGTGTTTGTCGATGTTCCCTCTCCACTCATGTTGTTTTATTACAATTTAAAGCAATTGAAAAACTTTCCAAAATTGGCATGTGAAAACTTACTATATATACAGTGTGAATGTGAATGAGAGAACAGAGATTTTAGGAAGGAGGTGCATTGCATCTCAACATGTAATAGTACAAAACACTAGAAAATGAATGAATAAAGAAATAGACAGTCTTTTAATTATGAAAATTTGATATTGTAATTATAATTTTTATATGATTAATTACTTCAAAATATATGGGACTTTTTTTTGTTACTCTCATACATTTATCATAACAATACTTATACATGTATTCTTATTCAATCCGGACCTCCAATCTAATTCTTCCGTCATAAAATACCATTTAGGATAATTTTTAGAGACTTTTCTTAAGTTTTTCCGCTTCATAATACTATGATATGTGGCTAATTTAAGACTGTTTTTGTTACGCTACTGATATATATATATATATATTGAATAACTATGTCTATCTATGGACCCAATTCAAACCGGGTCTCCAATATGTCTTTATTTCAACCGACACACCCTTGGATGGAGAAGAATTTTCATTTCGTATAGCTTTTTACTGATTTCATTTTTATCGTTATTTATTTTTTTCTTTTACACGTTTGACTCCAAAATAATAAATATAATCTACCATGTAACAACCATTTGGGCCTATTGACGTTTTTAATTTTAGAAAATAGTAGAAACTCCCAAGTGTGCAATTTGAAACAGTAGCTTCAACTCTAACAGTACCTAAGTCACAAATTTACCTTGTTAATATGTTTGTATACGTAGACTGTGATGAAAGTCCAAGAGAAAAAAAATAAAAAAAATACACGTTTTGTCACACACAGAAACAGAGGATTTATTTTATTGCATGCAAAGCGTGAGGAAGACCGTGTCTAAAAACACGCAATAACGTATAGCAAGTTGGACACAAAAGACACTTTTGACTGCGTAATTAAGGGCGAGATCAAGATTTAAATTTTATGAATTTTAAACTCGTCGTTTAACGTATTTAATACGGTAGCTTGGCCCTATCATAACAAACAAGAACATGCTGATGCTGAATTGAAAAGACAGGACCACGTGTATAGCAAATGTTAAAAGGTATTTATTTTGGACCTACTATTTAAGTCGCAAACAACTTGTCATGTATCTGTACCAATCCTTAGCAAAAGTATTGCGTATAATTAAACAAACATTATGGATGGTGAAGAAGAAACACCTAATAGGATATCACTAGTGAAATTTGTTTTCTTGAATTCTAATGAGAAAACTATTTTAAAAGACTTAACTGGTAAAATTACTATCATGTGATAGGTTCAAATCTTGAAAATCACTTTTAATGGAAATGCAAGGTAAGACTGCGTATAATAAGCTCTTATGGTTGGGTCTTTCCTATACCCTGCACATAACGAGAGCTTTAGTACATAGACAATCTTTTTTTTATATTTTTAAAAAGACAATTTATTTTTTTTATCAATCAGACGTGGAAACACACCCAAAGACTTTCGAGATAAAGTTTTTTGAGATATTTGATGAGATTGGCAGTTGGGCACATGATGTGTCATTTTTTCTCCCATTTGTGTGGTATCAATCCACTATGAATCAATTCTCACCTTTGGATTCGTTAAATCAATAATAAATGCTATCACATGGAATTATTGGTGATGTTAACCACTACTTTTACTTTCCCAACGAATTTTTCTTTTGAAAAAAGTGCTCTTCGAATATGTTTGAGACTTTTTCAGTTGTGTATGTCACACTTTCTGAAAAATGTTGATAACACTAGTGTACTCAATCAATTAAATGTTGACCTTGCAATTTTCTTCAGCCCACATTATTTTAGAGGACCTAAGTCAACAAACAGCCCATTGTTTAGAATCATCTGCCCCAATTATGGTGTTTTTTTTTGTTTTTCTAGAGCCCAAAGTATAATTACAAATTTATAGTGCAACCAATTTTTTGTCTTTTGGTGAATTAGCCTAGAAAAACTGCGCCGTCTAAGGGTTTTGGGCCTCTGTTTTGGTGCACATGCTTTAAGAAATTGGGCTTCTATTTTGGTCTACTCCTAGAAGATATTCCTGAAGGTTTGAATAGTTACACTAGTTTGATTAAACAAAATTAAAAAATGAGAAAACTGAAAAAAAAATCAACTATTTTCTGCATTCACACGCTATTGTTAGAAACTTGAGTTTCATTTAGCTTATGCGGGATGGATAGACAAAAATATTTTATGAAATTAGTTATTTTACTTCCATATTGGACACCTAATCCCACCATTTTAGTATACATAGTGGAGTAAAATTATACTAAAACTAATTAACATTCCTAACAAAATGTGACATAAAATAATTCTACATTTTATCTCGATATTATTAATTTATTATTTATCCACCAACCACAAGCAGATTGAAAAGGACTTGCCCACAGGCTACAGCAAACCCAACTGCATAAACTTCTCTAATCTATCTAGAGCCACGTCACCAACCAAAATACACGTATACCTTATCATCATCATTGTCACTATAAATCATGTAAAAAGTAGATTTAGTACTTTTTTGTTAATTTGACCTTCTTAAAGTTCTTTTCCACGTTCACACCTGAAGTAAACCGTACATGCATTTAATTTACAGATGAGAAAGGCAAAGAAATCAGAGCATCATCCAATCCAAGAGACTAGGATGCCTTTCATAAGAAAAAAGGGAAATTACTCAGGCTAATTAATTATGAAAGTTAGGTTAACAATAATTATGCTAACATTATTTCGGGCTGATTTAATATATTAAAAACAACATGTCAAATGCATACATTATTTTCCTAATACATCCTACCTAACACCCCTTACCATTTTTATTTTTTTTAAAACGATACAAATTTGTAAAAGCACAAAATCAATTGACCTATTACGAAGTTAGCTTATAACTTTCATATTATACCTATAACACTTTGCCATAAATTCAGGATTTAATTTATACATCAAACGTATGATAAATCTTAAAAAAACAAGTTACCACAAAAAATAATCACATGTAATTGTGAATAACAACAGTGCGTTAATAAATAATAACATGGGGGAAAAGATTAGCAACTCTACAGTTTATGACTTTTTTTAGTTTATATAAATTAGATCTATTATCGAATCATTATTCATGTACCGTGAACACTAAACCTATGTAATTAACTTTAGTGCATGTATCTTTTGACTTTGATTTGCACCCAAAAAATGTATCCTTTTGACTTTAATTTGCACCAAAAAAAATAATGTATCTTTTGACTTATAGATAGAGGTTAATGTTCTTTTGTTTGAAAGGAAAAGAGTAATAAAAAAGTCGTCCTCTGCAGTTCATGGGGGGAAATTGTATGAGATTTAATCATACCTTCCTTGTGATATAAATGATTTAATATTTCACGTGTATCATACCTAACGCGTAGGGTTGAAATTACTTCTTTTTTTCGGGATGCATATGGGTTATGGTCTTAAAGTGGTCTAAGTTCTCAAGTCTCAAAAACTTTGTATCTATCCAATCTTCCACCAATTTTTTGTTTCACTTCCCTCCCATGATTCATGAATCACGACCAAACACATCCAACCACAAAAGGTAAATAAGAGAAGAAAAGAGAACTCTTGGGGGTTGTGTTTGGGTGCCAAACTCACCAAATCTTTATTAATAGGCAACCATTTCAGTGATTTTGTTAAGAGAAAAACTGAAGACTGCCTATTTTGGTGAGTTCATATGGAGAAGAAGAACAGCAACATGTCAAAGAAAGAAGAAGGATTTGTTGAACAAAATCAAGAAGGTGACAATCATCATCAGCATGTTATGCATAGCCAAGTGAAGAAGATTAAGGAGGAAGAGTCAGAGAGAAATGTAATTGACTGGCCGGTTCTAGCAAGGGAGGTCATCATGACCAGGCGGCAACACTCTAGATCACGCCTTGGATTAATCTCTGGCCAACCTATCTCTGTCGGCGAATCTTAGAAGTATTGAGTCAAAATTGGTTGTTTTGAATTAGTAGAAGCCTATATATATAGATCACTTAGGTTCTATATCTCTCTTGCTCTACCATTTAAGAGGGCTTTAGGTTTTGATTCTATGTATGTAATTATGACTCCAGTACAGAATATTAAATGGTTATGAAACCTTTAGAAGAGTTTATCTCAGTTTTCCTCTTCTATCTAGATTGCTAATTCCTTGTTTAGTCTTTTTTCTTCTCGTGTTTGTGTAATTTTGAACTGGATGGTTAATAGAGAAGCTTTATCTTATCCATGTTTGACAACTTTTTGCGAACATCAAAAGCTAATGATGAAAATGGAGCTGACAATTTTATATTCTCGTTGCAAGCACAGAATAAACTCTATTTCTATTTACTGCTTACGGTTTTTTCAGTGTGTTTCTACCTATTTTAGGCCTCCGTGGCGAAAGATTCATTTGTTTCATCATGTTTTTAAGAAGATGACATCATGGATCTTGAATCTCAAACAGACAAGAGTACTTTGTAGTTTATACTGTAGCTCTTAAACTTGGAAAGTCCACTCTACTTTCTACCTGAGAGCATAACGAAAATCACTGTTATGTATGTACTTTCCCATAAAAGTTCTAATGGAATTATGCTTGATTTTCACATATCCCTGGGAGAGCTTGGTACCTTGGATCATAGTTCAAATAAGGCGATTAAAGTAATAGATGGAATGAAAATTAAGAAGACTACCAGCTAGCTATGAACAACTAATGAATCAGGCTCACAACATACATAGCAAATGGAACAATAGATTGGAGAGCAAAATAACAAAATGAAGAGCGTTAAGAAATTCAGTAGATTTGTGCACCAAAATTAACCATACCAAATTTGCGATATCTATTATATACTTATCAGTCAGAAAACTAGTACTATCAAGGGAAATACTAAGCAGCTTTACACCAGCTAGCAATAAAATGTGCAGCAATTCTACAAAAGCTATGGGTCATACAAGGCTTTGTCCTTGTTCTTTTAGTGAGAACAGAAGTACCAAGCTAGGTGACAAAAGCACTAGAAATGCAGAACAGTCAATTACTCAGGATAACGTGAACAGTTTACCTATTGAATTGAGAAGATTTAGAATGGTATAAATAGCTCAGGATTCACCCCGGACATTCTGAAGTAGATATTTAGCATTCAACAAGAGACCATCAGCCTCCTCATTTGAAGTATCAAGCAAGCGCAGTTCCTTAATCTGTTCTTGCCACTTATCCATCTGTTCCTTGTGGATTCTGCAAACAAAAATACTTCAGCATTTGTTGCCAACCTTGTCCTAATTAGTAAATTTTTCCACTTCCACACTTACACAATTATTCGTTCTTCAAACTCATTGCTCAATTCCTTCAGCATGGACTTCCCTGATTCCAGCAGTTCAGAGACCTTCTTGAGATGAAAACAAGAATTGTGTCAACCAATGCACATGCATATATTAAAGAGTGTGAGCGAAACTTAAATTACAATCACTGGTATTAAAACATCAAGTCCATCATTCACTTGATTAGACTCAACTGTCTCTTCTCCCTTTCTTATGTCAGCATCATAGTTATTTGTCGAGGTATAAAAAATTAAGAATCTAAATTATACCAGGTTAGTGAAACGGTTGATCTTTTCAAGAATATTAGCAATCTCCAGCTCCACCTGTTCTGATGCCAATGTGGCAACTGCAGTTTCTTCTTCTACTGTCTTAGCAACTTCACTATCAGTCTGTGTGGTTCCATTATCCTCCACCTAACAACAATAAACTTCAATCAGGAAAAATATGAAGTTAAAATGCTTTAAAAGAAGATAGGAGACATACAGAAGGTTTGAGGCGCTTATTTGTGACATCAGCAACTGCTAGTTCCATTGTGGATCTGTACTAGCAAAAATTGGACAACATTACACTCGTAAGAGACTGCCAAAACAATAAACAAATACGAAAGCAAAGATGACACCATATTAGGGAGAATTCCTCATAATCTTAGTAACTGAAATCCACATGTAATATTCTATCAAATGTCAGATACAAAACGTGTCTCAAAAACAAACAAAACTTGCTAAAATAGAAAACACTAACACTTCCTAACCAGAACAATCATGGATCAACATTGAGAGTACTAGTCGGAACAAGCAAGAAATGATGGTGATACGGAAACAATGAGCAAATAATCACAAACTTTAGTTAAAGTTTGCAGTATTGACCACCTAAACAGCAGAATACTCGTGAAGCTAAATTAAATCACACAAAGAAGAAGAAAAACAGTAAATTCCTTGATTGAGTAATTTTTCTAGGTCAAGCTGCTAGATAATATGTTAATCGCTTATATATAATCCATACGTCGTGCTTCTAGTCATCATTAATACAGTAGTTATGCTGTCAATGTGTGTAAAATACCAATTTCTATTCATAATTCTTCTTCAAACCAAAACAAATGCGGTCTACAATTCAATCAGCAAATCGAAAATCACAGGAACTTATGCGGTGCAAAGAAGTTGTGGATTATTATTCAAATTTTCTGATACTGAATTACTTATCGTATTTAAGCAATTCGAACGAGTTTGTTCCCCAGTGGAAAAGTCGATTCGGAAACTGAGATGACGATATAGGTAGAGCGAGACTTACAACTCGATTATGCCGGAGAAACTGATCAAAGCTAGTTCTCCGCGGAAGAAAAATGGAGAGGAGCAAGTTGGAGCGGAGGGAAAGAGGGAAAGCTCGCGCGGAATTTGAAAATTGGGGAGGAAATGAATCAATCGGAATATTGATAGTCAAGCAAACGGGCTAAAAGAGATATTTTGGGCTTGCAGGTTTAAAATCGCAGGGCCCAATGCTTGAATCTCGATAGAGCTAAAATGGGGAAAAAGGGGCAATATAGCCACTTTTACACCGTTATTTAGGAAGGGCAGCTTTCGCAAATAGCCACTATAATAAACTTAATTATGCTCCATAGCAATAGTTGCATATTTACGAACATCAGAAGTGTAAACAGTTATACAAATTATATTATACAAATTCTGAATTATACAAACGTGCGAATTATACAAAACTAAAAAAGCTGAGCCGCATAATTATAGCTAAAAGTAGGTCGTGAATTGTAATCAAGGCAAACTATAGTTATGTTAATTAACTAGTATATGTATGCTTATACGCGTAATTTTCCCATTTAGGAATTAGGAAATTTGCACAAATAGAATTTTGGCGACGTTGTTTAAATTTTAACCTCATTAAATTTTTTGCAACAATGGTTGTTTCGTTTGAATTTAAAGCAAAAATTATGACGTATTGTGAAGATTTTTTAATTTTATATTATTGAAAAAGACTTGCCTTCATAGTAAATTATGGTGATAGTTATGATTTCTGACTAAATCCTAGTGATCACCACACATATGTTGTGTAGAAATTTATCAATATATTTTTGCTTTAAAATTGATCCAAATCAACAACTTCTCATTTGATATAGAACTTATTTTCAATAGGTAAAAAGAACGAAGATAAGGAGAGGATGTTGAAAAAGTTGAAGAAGAAGAGGAGGAGGCGGATATATGAGAAGAAGAAGAAGAAGAAGTCAAAGAGTCGTACAAAATCATTAAAGAGTCATTCGATTTAAAATTTCCACTTAGCGATTGTGGATATTGTAGGCATATAAAAGTCAAGGTGCTTAAGAGTGCTATTTGTAGAATGTGTAGGGGTAGAGCGATCGGAACAGATGAGATCCCACTGGGATTGTGGAAGAGTGCATGTATTGAGTGATTTACAGAGTTGTTTAATGCCATTTTCAAGACGACAACAATGCCCAAAAGATGAAGATGGAGTACAACAATTTTGTCGCACAAGAACAAGGGTGAAATTTAAAATTGCAACAACTATAGAGTTAGGTATCAAAATGTTAAGCCACACCATGAAGGTTTGGAGAGGAAGGTAAAGATGAGGGTGAAGAGGCCGTGGTTATTTATGAGGACCAGATTGGATTCTTGTTGGAACACTCAACTCCAAAAAAAAAGAAGGACTTACACATGGTGTTCATCGATCTAAAATTGACTTACGACAATGTCCAAAAGAGATTTTATGGAGATGTTTGGAGGCTAGAGGCATACATATGACACATAGATCAAGAATATGTATGATGAAGCTATGACTCAGATAAAAACAACGGGAGGAGATTCAAAACACTTTCCAATTTTGATGGGGTTGGATTAGGGATCATCCTTAGCCCTTTTTTTTTGCTTCGATGTTGAATGAATTGACACGATAAATTCAAGGTGAGTTGACATGGGATATGACTTTGTTATATTATTCTATCAAATTGATTTTGGTATAAAATAGTATAATAGTCGAGGTATATATTAAAATATATCACAATAATATCATTTTTTTTTATACCATATCAAACCAAATGTTGATTTTTTTCTCCACAATATTAAACCAAAAAAAGTAAGTAGAAAAAAAATCTGAGCCACCACTTAACAAATTAACACACGGACTCCTCCGTCTGAACCATACCCTCCAAACTTACCGTTAAAACGAAAGGCTCATCTTTAACAACCCCTCTTTTTCGCTCAGTTGAGAAACTCTCTACAGCGACTTACATTTTTCATCGCTCTTCTCTTTCCCATAAACCCTAATTTCTCAAGAATTGGGAAGAAAATATGCAAGCAACATCTGTTGTATTCAATACCAAGCCGGTTCTAGCTCCAATTCATGTCAAGAGTCTATACAGCGAATCGTCCTCTTCCTTGGTAGCATCTCAATCCAATTGGGTTCACCGGAAGAAGAGTATTAAGTTGCGTTCTCGTAGGCATCCTCAGAATCGAGCTT
Source organism: Solanum acaule (assembly GCA_036250505.1). Lineage (NCBI taxonomy): Eukaryota > Viridiplantae > Streptophyta > Magnoliopsida > Solanales > Solanaceae > Solanum > Solanum acaule. Next base: position 724 of record JAJOOR010010554.1, on the reverse strand, counting down.
ATTTCATTCAGCATAAGGTATGGTAGTCTTCTTGATCTTTTTCGGGTTTTCTTGCTCTCATTTGACTAGTTTTCTTGTTCTTTCCCGAGTTTTCTTGTTTTTTTTCGGGTTTTCTTGCTTTAATTGACTAGTTTTCTTGTTCTTTTTCGGGTTTTATTTGTTCTCAATTGACTTTTGTTGCTTCAACGTGTCAAGAATCAGCCGTAGTTGGTTTCTTGAATAGATAAAATGCCCCTGGGGTTAACTCAATTGGCATAGTTTGAGGAACAAGTTCTAGACCTGCCCAAGCGAACCAGTGGCAGAACCACATGTATCCTAGGGTCGTATGTACTATATATATATATATATATTGAATCCCTTCGTTTTTCGTACCAGTGGCAGAACCACATGTATCCCAGGGTCTTATGTACTACTTATATATATATATATATATATATATATTGAATCCCTTTGATTTTTTCGTATATTTCCATTGAAGCAAACTAAGTCTAGTGTTTAAGTGGAAAAGGTTAGAGGGTCAGACCCATTCAAGTGTAGAAGGATATTGGCTGCGTAGATGGATCCAAATGGATTTTTAAGTCATCAAAAAGAAAAAATTAATGGTCAAGAATCTGCAATAGCTGGTTGACTTGTAAAATTATATTGTTTGGAATGTGTTTATGTGCACTTATTGGAGTTTTGAGGTCTAAAACTCGATTTAATGTTTACTTTTTTCTTCTTATGA